>FXXK01002166.1:119336-129348 GCA_900184695.1 Betula pendula
CATAGATCTCATGATGAGTCTTTCAATCATGTATTTGGGTTCAACATTTATTTCTAGAATCTGGAGAAAAAGAAAGGAAAGCGATTAGGTTCTAAACAAAGTAGTCTATGTTATTTCTTTCTATTGCGAAGCTCGGTAAAGTATTTTCCTTGAAAAAAAGAGTGTTTGTTACATTACCAGAGAAGAGGAATAAGTGAATAGGATAGATGAAATTTCACTTTAAATCTAAGCTAATTTTGCATTAGCTTGAAAAGCTCGTTATGCTCTTATGATAGATCTGTATTCTCATTGTTTAATGCTTAACAGAAATAGTAATTCTAGAACATGGATCTGAACATGTGATTTTTCTTATATTTCTGGAACTGTGCAGCTTGTGGTTGAAGTGGAGTATGTCCCGGAGCAGGCAGGCTTGATGATAGCATGTATGAAGAATTTAAAAAAATATTCTTGATAGATTCAGTTCCTATGAAGAAAACTGCGGACCTCACTGGACTGTAATAAGGAATTTTGACTTTTTCCCTCTTTACTGTAATATTTACAATCATCATTCCCTATATTTTTTTTGTTAGACAAAATAGTCTTTTGATATGATTAAGTGGCTGTAGTCTCAGTTCAACCTTTGTTTTATAATTTTACCTCAGGAGAATTGATTAACCTGGACGGTGCGCCGATGTAAGATGCACAGTGTGCAGCACATTGATGGCAAGTAAGTCTGAGTTCAAAGATTCTCTACGAGACGAGGAACAGAGTACTGGCTATAACAAACAAATATAGGGCGCAATGTCGATAGATCAATAGATGTAGTAGATCAAATTAGGTATCATATTTACCTTTCTGAATTAGTTGTATTTTAGATTTTTTTAAATAGTTTTTTAATATATTTATGTTATTTCTGTTCTCATCCATTACATGTGAATATGGCAGCGATGTTAGTAGTATCAAAATTATGCTATATAGAGAATTTTCATGTGATTTTTTAGCTTTGTCTCTAGGTGATACGGCAGATGAGGGTGTGGCGAGGAAACGTTACATGTCGCAGACAAAATTTATAGGCTATTAATGGGACCCGTTGATCTTGGTGTTGATCTTGTGTTGGGCTATTGTGATGAGTTGCATTGATTGTGACTTTGCTTGCTTCTTTCTATATGTGTTTTGATTTGTTGTCCAAGGCCTGCAGTTAGGATTATAACCCAAAGGACTATGAACCCAAATCCATTGGTGTGATTACTTATATTTATGATGGACATGAGGGTACAAATGAACATTAATATACTTAAATAAGCAATAACAATGTCTTATATCATCTGTATGGACTCTTCAATAGGATCGATATCTGTCTGTCATGACTGACTCTTTGTGTTTGCACAAGAATCTATATAAGATATTTCACTGTCATTTATACGGATGCTAATTTGATCTATCAGCTTTTACTCGTCTCATAGTCGATAGGGATAAGACAGAGATACAGTTTAGTGTGTCAAAAGATTAAACGTCTTCCTTTAGCAGTTGTAAGATTTAGGTTGTGACCCTATGTTCCACAGATTGCTTAAACTCTTATTGATTACACTAACCTATTGTGGTCTATTTGCTAATGATCTTTGATGCGTTGTTCTGGGCAGAGAGTCGATGCCTTTTTCTCACGTGTGCATGTCCTGGTAGCAGTAGGATCTAATATATAGCTATTTATTTTCCTCCCCTTTGATATCTATGGCTCGTATGTACACACAAGTTTTGTGAAGTATCTCTAGCATGCTATAGATCGTTGTGGTCTATGTCAACAATGGATTCCACTAGGTGTGAGGACAGAATTGGGGATAGACCTACTCAATTCTCAGTCCTCGAGACCATTGGTGAGGTACATCCACTGGAAGCTAGTAACTATGCATTACTGTAACTTGAGTTGATTTGATATTGCTTCCTGTTTTTGGAAGAAAATGTTAATCTTTGTAGTGGAAAGATTGACTCATGGTAGAAAGGCTCACTTGAATGGCCCAAGAGCAAGAGATTATGTAACATGTAGGTATTACGAATTACATTGTGTCGTACACGCTCTCTATGGCCTTTCACTTTTCGCTTGATGCTCTTCTTTAGCTTTTACAGTGTAATATGTTGTAGCTGTGAGAGGGACTTCCAAGCTTGGTCTCAACACGTTGAAAAGGAGTGCTTATGGTGGTGAAAGCTCCTCACACTCTGAGCGCGTTTTTGGCTGACTTTCCGACCGCGAGTCATACCTGGCTTTCTCCTCTCTCTCCTTTCTTCTGCTCCTTCTAGCTCTTCGCTTTACTTGTTTATTATACGATGTATGACGTAATTGTATGTTTGAAAGAGGAGAATATATTGGCAAAGACTCTGTAAAGAATAGAAATGTCGATCATGACCTCATAGCGTGAGCTCAGACTGGAGATGTGTATTGGTGTTTCTTTCCCTTGTGTTCTCAATTAATTCCTGTAAAGACTAACTGATCCATAAATAAACGGAATACGTATAGCTAATCAAACCACAACATGCAGTTGGTTAGAAGTTTGGCTTTTCAGATTGGTTGTGATACGTAATGGGTGCACGGCGGTGGACAAAGTGTAGTTTTCTTTCTTCTCTACCGGGCTCAAGTGTCATGGTTGCTCTTGGTCCGAACTTTTCCTTGTTGGACTCCAAAGTACATTCTAGTAAGTTTTTCTCATCTTATCCTCAATGTTGTGATCTAGGTCAGCTTTCTCATCCTATCAACGCAGCATGAAAATCCAAGTCGAGTGTCGTCCTATGCACTCTGGGTTGCCTCTCGTTTTAATTCAAGTTTTCAATGTTTAGGCATTACCAGAACAAAGGGCCAGTCTTGATCCTCTCATACATGTGTTCACCCATTGTTAACTTACCCCTCGATATAATTGGAAACTCCATTTATAATCATTCTGTAGGAATGCACATTGGATTCACCATCTATGCAGATTACTTACTTATTATTTGATCTTTGTCGGGATTGAAGCTACTACTTTGTATGTTATGATCTGTGAGTTGATATCCTTGGTACGGAGTTTTTTCCTCCTTTGTTGGGTACTCTTGTTACTGTCATGCTATTCGAGTATCCCCATTCTATTGCGCAGGTGGTATGGAAATTGTTGATCTGTTTGATTCTAACATATTATTATGATGAGGGGCAGACATCCTCCTCCAAATTGATTAATACTTTTCGTATAATAGAATATTGGATGGTGCTTATTTCCCAAAGTATTTTTTCCTTGAAAAAAAGAAGTTTTGTTACATTACCAGAGAAGAGGAATAAGTGAATAGGATAGATGAAATTTCACTTTAAATCTAGGCTAATTTTGCATTAGCTTGAAAAGCTCGTTATGCTCTTATGATAGATCTGTATTCTCATTGTTTAATGCTTAACAGAAATAGTAATTCTAGAACATGGATCTGAACATGTGAATTTTTCTTATATTTCTGGAACTGTGCAGCTTGTGGTTGAAGTGGAGTATGTCCCGGAGCAGGCAGAGCTTGATGATAGCATGTATGAAGAATTTAAAAAAATATTTGATAGATTCAGTTTCCATGAAACTGCCGGAACTGAGGTAAAAGGAATTACTTTTTCCTCTTATGTAATTTTACAATCATCATTCCAATTTTTTGTTAGAAAAAGTATGATCTGATACATTAATTTTTATACTCATCCAGGAGAATGATAACAAGGATGAGTCTGCCCAAAATGCAGCCTTGAGCAAGAAGTCTGACTCAGACTCAGAAGAGGAAGAACAGGATAACCAACAAAAAGAGAAAGGCGTGTCAAATAAGAAGAAAAAGGTATAATTAATATTGTATTTTAGAATTTTTTTAAAGTTTTTTAATATTGTTATGTCATCATCATGATTGCAGCAGTTTGTGTTAAAAAATGCTAAAGGATTTTGTGTTTTTGTCTTTTAGCTTCAAACGGCGGATGAAGATTGCTGAACTGAGGCAAATTGCTTAAGGTCCTGAATGTTGTTGAGGTAGTGATATTTGATTGGTGCTTTGCTTGCTTCTTCTTATATTTGATTGTGCTCAAGGCTGCGTACTAGGAATTATAACGCCAAAGACTATGAATCCAAAATCCATTTTGGTGGTGATTACTATTTTGATGCACGTACAGCAATTATACTTAAAACAAAACAATATATTATGTAGGACTTCATAGAGTAATTCTGTGCATATGCTTTTGTGTTGCAATACTTATAGAATTATGATATCAGGTGCCATTTGAATTTAGCTTTGGGCGGAAGAGAAAAGCAATGCGGTTAGTTCAAAAAAACTGTGTTCTCCTAGAGTTGAAGGTTAGGTTGTGACCCATCCTTCCCAACTTAACGTACTTTATTCACAAATAGTATTTATATCTTTGACCTGTAGGGCAGAGATATGCCTTTTTCTCACCATTTTCTATAGCAGGGGTCTAAGTATTGAGCTTATTTTTTCTTTCTTCTGTGTGATACTCATGGTTATGTAAAGTTTTGGAAGAATCATTGTCGTTTGTTCTTGCAGAAAAGACTTGGGATTTGGTGAAACAGATGGCGTGAGAACTATCGCTAGATGTGATCCCATGCTTTGGGCTCCACCCTGGTTAGAATTGTATTACTTGATTGATTGATTGTTTCCTGTTTTTTAAGGAAATGTTAATCCCTTTGTTGGAAAGATTGACTCATGGAGAAAGGCCTTGATTGGCCCAGAAGCGTTAGACTGTAGGTTTAGTCAATGCGTGAAACTGCCTAGGCCCTTCCACTTTGGCTGGATGCTCTTTATATTAAGGATGTTGCGGGAGAGGACTCCAGCTGGTTCAACACGTTAAAGGGAAGCCTTGAGTGCACTCCCTCATGCTGCTGTTGGAGAGGTCATTCTCCTCTTCCTCCTTCCTTTTGGCTCTTATTTTTCTTTTATTTACATGTATTGATATATTTTTGAAGAGGAAAAAAATTGTAAAATTTAGGACAGGATCAATGAAGGAATTTGTTGCTTCGGTGGTCGCTTAATATATATATAGGTAAAAACATGCATTTTGAACTTGTTCTTTTTTCAGATTTGGTTTGTACAAAGGTTTCACGGGAAAAGAGATTGATTTCACGATCAGGTTTTGCTCTCCCAATTTCCTTGTTGCTCAATAATTCTGTAAAGTTTTTCTCTCTTCATGGTCTAGATGCTTCCATCCTTCACCCAGCTTGAAATCCATGAGTGGGTTTTTTTCTGGCTCTTCGTTTTTTTTCATTTTTCAATGTTAGGCAATACCAGAACGAAGGCCAGATCTGAAGCTCTCTCCTCTTATAATGTTTCACCATTGTTAACTTACCCTCAATAAATTGGAAACTCCATTTTAATTCTTCTTAGTGGAATGCACATTGGATTCACCTGCTATGCAGATTACTTTTTTGTTTTGTCCAGCAGCACTTGTTGTGAGTTGATGCTGAAGGTTCATTCCCTGTGTATATTGTTACAAGGTCTCTAAGACCCCTTCAATGAGGGTATGGGATTGGTAGTTTGATAACTATATTTGATATAGAGGGCAGACCTCCTTCTAACAAATAGTATATACTTTTCGTAATTGACTCGACTTGTATATTAAATTAGGACAAAATCTGGCCTTCTAACTCAATTAGTGGTATCTGGTGGTTTAGGATTTGCTCAAAGTTTAATTACTTTAGGATGCAAATTGCTCCTAGAACTTCCTTGAATTATTTGCATTTCATCATTGCAACTCTTGATGTTTCCAGAGTAAATATATAACGTATGGATGGATGCCAACCACCGCACACACACACACAAAGATACACAGGAGATTATAACTCATCACCATCAAAACTCTGAATTCACAATATTACAGATTAAGTAGTTTATGTATGCCCTTGAGCTTCCATTTCAATTGAGCACAAAATATTTTTTACTCCTGATCTTGGCAATGTGGATTGCAAATCATTCAGTGCTCGGTAAGAAAGCCAAGATAGATTTTTGTGTCTTTTTCTTTTTCCTGACTTTTTTGAATAGAAATAGGAAATGTTCGTTTTAAGTGATGGCTACCGGAATGTTTTGGTGTAAAGTTATTTATTGCAGATGATGTATTTCGGCAACAACTTGAGCTTGCAATAGAGTTTAAAAGGACCAGGCATCCATCCCTTGTGTATCGTGCATTTGGTGATCTTCCTTCAGATTAATGAAGTATGCCTCTTAATGCATGATTTGTATCGTTAACATTTACTTAATGATAGTGGGTTCTTTAATGGGATGGGTGTTCATGCTGGGGTTTTTTACTCTTCTTTTTTTTTCTTTTTTTTTGGGACTTTGTCACCTTGTGATTTGGAGATTGCATTTGCAAATTTTTGATTTTGGGGGAAAAACTATACTGTAGGCCCCCTCCCCGAAGTTACACCCAAATTGCAAATATCCCTCCCAAACCTTCCTACTTTAAAATTGGCTTATTACACCAAATTTGAATTGCCTTTTAGGGTATTAGAACCCAAAAAAATGTCTTTCTTAAGGCCAGGGGATGTGGGCATTGGATCAGGGCTTAGGAGCAGTTGCTTTGGGCTCTTCTAAGGTTGGTTGGACCCCAAATTGGTGAAACCAATTTTCTTCATTGCTCTAATATCAACTATAAAAAAAGTCTTCTTGATATTTGTGCTTGCAAGGAGGTGTTGTGTATCCTTAAAGGGCATTTGGCTTCTTAATAAATGGGAACATGGCTATTCTTTCTAAAATTCTGCCTTTTGAGATGGTTTGATGTGGCTACTCATTAATTCTTTATGACCTTATTGTTTTCTTTCTGAATTCTCTCTATGATATTCAATCCTTACTTATATCAAAACCGATAAAGTTTGCTCCAAGCGGTTCAATCTTGATGTTAATTGTTAGCCTGTACCACTCTATTTTCACAAGCACTTGCTCTCTTTCCTTTAATTTTATACTTTCAGATCCATGGGACGCTTTTCCTTGCCTGGGTGTTATCTTCATTCTCCTATACAAGACAAAGGGGGAAAAAGAAAAAAAAAGGTGTCACAATAAAAACAAAAGGAGTGATATTTTGAATAAAAGTTTAAAACGAATGTTTCTTTTCTTGTGTTTGTTTTCGTGGAATATGTTTTCATTACTTGTAGTTCCTGAATATTTTATTGCCTTGGAGCCTGGGGTTGATTTCTCAAAAACGGCGTATTGAATCATTGTCATTTTAGCATGCATTGGTGGTCGTTATTAATTGCAGTGGTTGCATCCTTGTGGAAATTTTCAGTAGGTACAACCTATAACATAAGCTAGAGAAATTTTATTGCCCTGGCTTACCTTACTTCCTATAAACTAATCGTAAGAATTAGTGACTTATATCCATGTCAAATTATCTTTCACTGGAGGGTACAATCATAATTCATAATTTTACAGGAAGGAGAGTTTAGATTTTGTGGTAATTTTGAATGATACTTGTAATTTTTTTGAACACAAGCAACCCATCTATGAAATTAGTTTAGAAATGTTAGGGTACATTTACCATAAAGGTTATGTCTTATTGTGAGCACCTTTCTTTTTCTTTTTTTCCCCTTTGTCCTCTATAGGAGAGCAAAGTAAACAGTTGGAGTCATGCCGGTATTGAAGCTACCATCCCACCGAGTGTGTACATTTATTTGGAAAATTGTTCGGTTGTCACAGAACCTTGAAAATGTTTTTGACTTTCCTTGCCCCATTGCATTTTATACACTCCTTATGAATTTGGAATCATCATACTTTTGCTTTTGTATTCATAATGTTCAAATATTAGAATTGCGATTGTGGGATAATGACATTCAATAGTAACATCCAATTTTAATTTTAGGATTGTCCATGCTCTCTGAGCTCCCTTTGCTTCATGATATGTACAAACTTATTATTATTTTAATTTTGGTCTTATTTTTATTGATTATTATGTTCAAATTTATTTATTTTTTTCCTGCAGCAAGAAGCCCTGCTCCCTGCTGTTGAAATGTTAATGAAACTACTTTATTATTATTTTTAATTTTGGTTTTAATTTCGGATTTAGATTTTTTTTTTTTTTTTTTTTTTAAATTTTTGATTATTATTAGCGGCGAACGTTTCTGCCGCTATTAGCGTTCTATTATTGTTTTTTTTTTTTTTTTTAAAAAAAAAAAAAATTTTGGAGAATGTTATTAGGCGGCGACGAGTTAGTGTTTTATTTTATTTGTTTTGTTTTTTTTTGTTAATTCAGGAATGTTATTACGGGCGACACCTACAATCGCCGCGTAATACTATTTTATTCATTTTTTTTTTCAAAAAAAAAAAAAAATAAATTTCCTGGAATATCATTAGCGGCGATCACTTACTTTCGCCGTATGATAATGCATAAGCTAGCGCAGTTTTGCTCCCCAAATTCTATACTGTTGTAGGCGGCGACATCATTTAGTATTAGCGGGATTTTTGTCGGCCGCTTGTTAAGTTATCATCCGGCGGCGAAGACTAATGTCGGCCGGCGGATGATCCAACTTGCGTCCAGCTTTCAGCATCCGCAGCATGTCGCGACGTCAAGTTCGCCGCGGAATTGATCATTAGCTGGCGGAGATTTGGATGCATTAGGCGGCGAAATGTGGCGCTGCGAGATGATCTAATTTTTTGTAGTGCGAGAGGCAACTTTTTTTTTTTTCCTTTTGTGATTCGTGGAAGAGAGAGCACCAATTTTGTTCTTCTTTCTGGCTAGATAAAACAACTGTTTGCCCAGATGAACCCAAGAGTTCCAAACTGTGGCTGCTTTCTTAAGAACTGGAAGCTGTAGGCAAAGAGAGTAAAGCTCTCTTTTGGTGCACGAACTAATGGTCTTGTTAGAAAATCACGCAGAAAGAGAGAGAACCAAATGTTAACTCATGTGGTGTGGGTTGTATCGAAAGGTTATCTTCCAACTCACGCGCAAATGTTTGGCATACCCAAAAGAAAAAAAACGACAGAAATCTAGATATGGGTGTTTTGAATGGATCTGCGGATGGCCGGCGGAAGAAAAGGAAAAGGAGTTCTTACGTAAACCAATTTGGAAAATCGAATACTGACGTTAGCCAATAAATCTGAACCATGGGGAAAAAATTCATAAAAGAATAACAAATAAATAAAGTAATAGAAGAATGAAAATGAAGACGAGAATTTAAGTGTTTCGGTCTATGACCTACATTCACAGATTAATGCCAGTTAAGGGCTACATTTGGACTCTTATTGTACTTCTATGATATGATTGTGCTACAAAAGGTCTTTTATAGACCTGTGTTGCTGTGAGATGATAATGGCTATGTTTAAGAATCTGGTGAGGAATGTTGGGCTGATTCTTGTTGGATGGTAGGATTACTTGGTGCCCATGGCGATGGGAAGAGGAGCTTTGAGACCAGAGTGGGCGAGAGTGAATGGGGGGGGTGGGAGGGTGAGGTGCTTCTCAAGGTGGGGCAAACATTTTTATGCTTGAACAATTAGAGTGCGCTTGGCATTTTGATTTTAAATTAATTAAATCGCAGAATTTATATTATTTTAGTGTGTTTTTAAAAAAATTTTGATATGAAACGTAAAAAAATATGTTATATTTTAAATTGCAGGTAAGAGGTGCATTTTTTAAAAATGCATAATTTTAAAAGGACTAAATTACATATTAAATGTCAAACTCTGATTTTATCAAACGCTTTAACTGTGTTTTTTAAAATTTGCTGTTTTCAAATCGTACATTTTAAAATCACTATTTTTGTGAAATCACAACCCAAACGAATCTTTGGTGTATCGATGCTCAACATATATTGTTTTCGAGTGAGCATTTTATTTTATGGTTGTGCCAAACACGCAAAAAAATAGTAAAATGTTTTTTTGAAATAGTTTACACCGGAAACAAACTAATCCAACAATACCAAATTAAAACCTATAAATGACTTCAAGAAATTCCAATAAGAAAATATTTACCTCTATCATAAAAGATTTAGTGAGGTAGCTAACCCGTAAGGATTACTAACATAAATAGATCCTCCAATAATTTCAAAATTTTCTTATCTCTCTCTTT
>FXXK01002167.1:0-45636 GCA_900184695.1 Betula pendula
GGGTCAAACAACAACCTGTCAGGTAGAATCCCAACAGGGAACTCAGCTCCAGAGCTTTAGTGGCACTGCATATGCAGGTAATCCAAATCTATTTGCTTGCCTCTTGCAAAAAGGTGTTAGGAGATGAAGCAGTTCCATCCTAAAGTTGGGGCAAACGAGAAGACAGCAATATTAAAAAACATGCAAACTCCAACGAACGTCTATGGTTTTATATTGGCATTGCATCTGGATTCGTTGTCGGTTTTGGGGAGTTTGTGGATCGTTTCTGCTGAAGCCTTCTTGGAGGCTTGCCTACTACCAGTTCTGGGACAGAATTGGAGACAGGCTCTACATAACAATAGCTGTCAACATGGCCAAATTGCTAAGGAACTTCAAGACTCACTGTCAACAAGAAAACCTTTAGTGAAGGTAGAAATGTAATTCTCAATCACTGCCCTTTTCTTCCTAATCATTCATGCATGTAGATTCACCGTCTTCCGTATGGTTATACAAATGTTGGGTTTTGTTGAAGCTATTGATTTTGGCCTCTACTTAAGAAAAATTCTTTTTTATGGCCTCTTTTATCTCGTAGTTATTTTTGTAGGCCTTTTTTTGATGTCCTCTTGTATTTTCGGTGTTTGTATTTATTTTATTTCTGTTGTGTTTGTACTTTCTCATCTATTTTTTTAAAAAAAAAACAAACAATTCCTTTTTTTTAGTCTCACTCTCTTTTCCCTTCAAATAATTCATTGTCTTTCCTATTATATAAACGAAAAAGAATACTTTTGAGTAGGAGACAAAATAATACTTGATACATTTTTTCTGTTCTTTTGCTTTGAAAAGCAAATATGTGCATACGTACTCATGTAAATATATTTTTTAAGCTCACCAATGTTGCCTGAAGAACCATTGTGACCTCGCCAAAAGTTACTCGAATGTTTACTGACTTATCCTAAGCATGCACTGGTTAATATCGATTAGCAAATTGAAACTTGATACTGTTTTATTTTACTTTTCTCTAATATTCTCCATTTCTTGATTGCTGCGATGTTTCAAGAGCAGTACTGATGCTTTTCATACTTCAAAATTCGCGATGTCAGTTAGCAGAGGATTTCCACTGAAGGCAAGCTGGATGGTAAATTTTACTTTGCATGAAGAAGCTGTACGTATCTAGCGTCTCTAGCCTAATGATTTTCTTTTACCTTGGTGCTGATATAAAGAGTTGCTGCCGCTGCTGCAGCCTGCACATGGAAACATGAGTGTCTACTGTTCTCTAAAGGACCGGCCTGTTTGTAATATTTGTGTGGATATGTCTATATGCTTTGTTTTATCACATTCTGTCTCAGCAACATCATTATTTGCAATGTCTTCTATATCAAAAAACTTTACATAGAGATCATCTCTAATTTGAATTTTTTATGTTTGAGTCTTCTATGTTAGAATATATTATGAAATTTGATTTCAGAGATTTGATTGCAATATTCTGTTATTAGATTTGATTATAATTAGATTGGATTAAAATCTGATTAATTTGATTGCCATACTTAATTACCCATATTCTCCTATAAATATGAATATTTTGTATTATAATATCATCAAGTGAATAAGAGCAAAATGTAGCTATTAGAATTTTAATATATAGATGTAGCCCATATACCGAACCACATAATTTCTTGTGCATTTATTTTTTTATTCCGCTTTTTTCTTTGATTTCTTTTACGATTGTGAGTTCTTTCATTCTCATCCCGGACTTTTTGTACTATTATTGGTAGTGTGACTTCTCTCACTTTGTATGAAGCATTTGTTGTTGTAGAATCAAAATGTTAAATCAACATATCAGTTAAATTGACATAGTCATACATCTGCTATCATTTTAAAATGATTAATCATGTTATAATTGGATAAAAAGATTAGTCAAGTTTAAATTTGAGCTTTTTAAAATCACTTATAAAGCATACTCTTATTTAATAAAGAATTAGTGTGAGACTTAGCACTAATGCGTGCCTTTAATTATAAGTCATCCCCTTTATGTGGATTATTCATCTTTCGAATGTGGGGTTGGGGTACTACGTCATGTTGTAGATAAGATAACTTCTTTTCTCTGAAAAGAAAAGAAAAAAAAAAATCATATCATTTGGGGAGTACTGGTCATATGGGAGACAAGTTCTTCTGATTTTGTTTATTACGTTTCTTTCTCAGGCTCTCATCAACCTCTTTATCAATTTGTAATTTTGTTTTTTCTTGAGCTTATCACGTACTACAACTGCGTTGTGAACCATCGGTGTCGTAGACTATCGAGACACAGAAAAAAGTGAGGGAAACGATCAATGGTTTTAGTTGCCATGTCGTATACCCCAAAATCCTCTTCGCTTCTTTACGGTTTGAAGATATCCAATAGCAATGAATCATTTATGAAGTAGATGCAATTATGCCTGTACACGGTAGATGCAATTATGTCTGGACACGGTAGATTCACCAGCTCGTATGCACACAGATTCATTACAAGCCAAGAAAATTGCTTCATCGCCCAAGCTTGTGATCTCAATTCATTCCATCTTCTCCCAATCCAATTTGTAAACCTTAAACTCTTGAGAAAATCTACGACCCATCAATAGATGGTTAGACAACGATTCCACCAAATACGAAGATGGATGATGAAAATACCTCGGACATCTGCTGGTTCGAATTTTTGTGCCACAAGGAACGGGACTCAACTCAAATTGTAAAACGTTCCAGCACATGTCAATTGCACAGAATCCACCATTGTAGCTTATAATATCAGCAATCAACATCCAACGAGTGTCCACTCTTCATCTCCTGATTTCCAAAACATCATTTTTTAAGAAGAAATCGCGTATCGTGAATAGCTAAAGCAATTGAACTTGGATTTGTCTGTTGAGATGATAAAACGAACTTGATTTCCCGGCCCATGAATTCTAGAGAATTGTGATCAATTGTAAACATGGGGAGGCGAATCTGAGCTCCCGACAATGGGTTATAGAGAAAGATATGATGAGCGTGATTGTTATTGCGCTCAGACATGGATGTGGTGCAATTTATTGCCAGCCAACCATGCCAGGAGTAGACACTTCTGGGCCGCAACGTCGAGGGCCGATGATCATCACCGGTAGTCTTGAAATCGGGAATTTTGCAGACGCTTGAGACGCCGGTGAAAATATTGAACAACCGTATGGATTCAATGGTGTCGTTTAGCTCTTCATAGACAAGTAGATGGGGAGGTGACGAGGCTAAGAGCTTGTCGACAACGAACCGCCATGAACAACACACGTGGCGGTAGTGGTAAAGATTGACAGCATCTGTTGGCTGCGTCAAGATGATCTCTAGCAGCTCTTCTGGGAGGAGAGACCACGACAGCTTTTCTAGAGCCATTGATGATCGGTGTGATTCACGTACGTACTTTGCAATCCTATTTATGGGCCGGAGCACAAATTCTAATACTGGTTGGACTAGGGCTAGCAAAACAGGTTCGCGAGCCCGTTTAGTGCAAACCTGAACATGACCCGTTTATTAAACAAGTTGATACGGTCAACCCGTTTAATAAACGGGTTTAACACGACACGACCCGTCAACCCGTTTAGTTGTCGGGTCGTGTCTTCCGGGTCGGATTTGTCCGACCCGACCCGCAAATCATAGTCCACAGGCCCACAGAGAATCAGAGAGTCTAGAAAGATCGGACCTGATTCACCTGATGATATGAACTCGCAGGAAGAGAAATCCTTTGAACCTACAATCAATTTGAAAACTCACCCAAGAAAGCCAAACTCAAGTCTATGGATGGAGAATTTAGACCCGTTGAGAACGATTGGTTCTCCTTCTTTCAAGCCCATCTTGAGTGTTGGGCTCTTGCTAGTTTCATCCCAAGTGGATTGCACTAATCCTTGCATTGTTTCCCTGATCTTCTTGGCTTTTGGTCTTGTAATTGGCCCATATGGAACTTGTAAAGGATCTTTAAGAGTAGGCCTACCTTGGTTCCCATCACCTGAAGGTTGAAACTTTACTATGAATTTGTGAAACGACGGACACGGATTGACGGAGAGAGTCAGATTGTCAGAGACGCCGTGAGACAGAGAGGGAATGAGGGATGTTGGAGACGAGCAACAGAGAGAGAGACCGAGACAGCGAGACGTGCTGGAGACGTGCGAGACGGAGAGAGAGAGAGATACCGCCAGGGATTATCAACAGAGAGGCTGTGAGAGAGAGGAGGATCGCGGGCCGGCGGCTGTGAGAAAGAGAGGGAGATCAGCCGCCGGCGGCCTGAGAGAGAGAGGAGATCGAGAGAGATGGAGTCGGCTCAGCCACTGGAGATGGAGATCGAGAGAGATGAATCATGGAGATAGGGAGGGCGTTGCTGAGCTCGGCGTCGCGGCGTGAGAGAGAGACTGAGAAAGGAGAGAGTGAGAAATTGAGAAAGACTCAAAGAGACGGGTCAATTGTAGGTTTAGGTTTTTGTTTTTAATAGTTTTATGTTTTTTTTTTTAAAAAAAAAGGTAACGGGTCATAAACGGGTTGAACCGTTTTGACCCGAACCCGGTAACCCTAAACCGGGGGAGATCGAGCATTCGAGGCGGCTTGTGTGAGAGAGAGGGAGATCGCGGCCGGCGGCTGTGAGAAGAAGAGGGAGATCAGCCGCCGGCGGCCTGAGAGAGAGAGGGAGATCGAGAGAGATGGAGTCGGCCCAGCCGACTGGAGATGGAGATCGAGAGAGATGGAATCATAGGGAAGGAGGCGTTGCTGAGTCTGGCGTCGCGGCGCGGGGAGAGAGAACTGAGAAAGGAGAGAGTGAGAAATTGAGAAAGACTCAAAGAGACGGGTCAATTGTGTAGGTTTAGGTTTTTGTTTTTAGTTTTATGTTTTTTTTTTTAAAAAAAAAGGTTAACGGGTCATAAACGGGTTGAACCGTTTTGACCCGAACCCGTAACCCTAAACCCAAATTGCTATTTCCGTGTGTGTTCGTGTCGGGTTCGCGGGCCGTGTAAAAAAATTGCCACCCCTAAGGTTGGACTAGGACAACCTAAGCAAATTCTAATACTGTTTGGACTAGGAAAATTAATTTGAGATTGTATGCTTTTTTTTTTTTTTTGGGCAACTTCTTTCTATTTATCAAAGTTAGGAAAAGGAAAAAAATGTAATTGAATTATGGCCTTTTCATATGGGAAAGGGTTTATCCGCCGGCTTATACCTTAGGCGGATTAGGCGGCCATCTAAGGCCCCTAATTAATAAATATTAATAAAGATTTAATCTATAAAAAAAAAAAATTAAAGGCTCTAATTATAGTAAATTTTTCTAAATAATGCCCCAAATTAAAAATTTAAGGCTCTAATTATAGTGAATATTTGATTGTATTAAAAACTTAAATCTCAACATTCTATTATTGAAACAAGTCGTAAAAAAATTAATAGCATTAAATAAGATAAACAAAAAAATTAAATATTAATAAAGTCATCCTTAAATAAAACAATTCTCAAGTTGAATGTTGTAGGGTGAAATTATTTTGGCTTATGGTGAGCAGCCGGAATTTTCATCATAATTTACAAGGGACAGCAAATCAGCAATAAATTTATGATTTCAAGTCCAAATTGCCAATTAGATCGACATTGTAAGATATGAGTTTTTTTTTTTTTTTTTCTCTAACATTGGATTCTTTCTATTCACACGTAATTTCAAAAATATAGAATTTGTGATTGAAGTCTAATGTTCAAAAAAAAAAAAAAAAAAAAATTAAAGTTTGTTGACAAAAGATGACGATGTTCCGCTTCTCAACAACTAAAGCTTTTTTTCTAGAAGCTTGATTGACAAGTTGATGACTCTCAAGTCTTCTTTCAAGCTTTTGTCCCGCCATTGTTCCACTGAAAAGATATCACTACCCTCTGCCATAGAAAAGTCTCACAACTCTCTTTTTCTTTAGTCCTCTGTTTTTCTTTCCCCACTCAATTATGGCACGACTCTCGTGTGAAAAAAGACTCAAAACTTTTTAAGGGCCGGACAGAGTTTGTTTCAGAGCATTCGAACTATTATTGCATTATCCCATTGACGAATGCAAAACTAAACCGTGTGGTTCACTGCATGGGGATATCAAAGAGATCTCTAGATCGTCGAATAATGAGAGGCGGTTATGCCGAATTGCTGCTCATACTTGGGCTGCTATATTGTACCAGAACCACAATTGGTTTGGATTTGAATTTGCGTAATTCAGAGGTCAGATGCATAGAGGATGAAAGGCAAGCGCTCCTCAAATTCAAACAAGGCCTTGAAGATGATTACGGCCTGCTGTCTTCTTGGGGCAACCGAACAGGTCAGGAAGACTGTTGCAAATGGAAAGGAATTAAATGCAGCAACCGAACAGGCCATGTTGTCAAGCTTGATCTCCGAGCAAATATTTTCGCTGCATTCCCTGAAGCTCTATCAGGTCAGATAAGCTCTCCATTACTTGGATTACGATATTTGATTTACTTGGACTTGAGTTGCAATAATTTTGACACCGAGCCTCTCCCAAACTTCATTGGTTCACTCACTGAATTACAATATCTAAATCTTTCCTACACCGGAATAGTTGGCACCATTCCACAGCAGCTTGGAAATCTTACGAGCCTGATTTCTCTTGATTTAAGAGGGAACGGTCTAATTGAGGACCACAATCTTGATTGGCTCTTTCATCTTTCCTCTTTGAGATACTTAGACATGACCTTTGTGAACCTCAGCAAGGCAATTAACTGGCCGGATGCGGTTAGCGCTCTCCCTTCTTTAAAAGAATTATATCTAGTTCACTGCCAGTTGATCTCCATGCCCATTTCTCCTGTGCTTTCCAATGCTAGTTCTTCTTCACCACTTTCAGTCCTTGACCTCTCTACCAATCATCTCAATTCCTCCATATTCCCTTGGCTGTTCAAGTATGCTAATAGCCTTGTCATTCTTCACCTTGTTCGTAACAAGCTTGAAGGTTCAATTCCAAAAGCTTTTGGGGATATGGTAGCCCTTGTTGATGTTGACCTCTCTTTCAACAACCTCGAAGGGGTGATGCCACAAACTTTGAAAAATCTTCACGATTTACAAGTATTAGACTTGTCAAACAATAACATAAGTGGAGAGATACTCGATCTTACAAAATTCTCTTTCTTGAGAGAGTTATATCTATCCAAAAATCGGTTAAATGGGAGTTTAACCAAAAGTGTGGCAAAACTTTCTATGCTCCAGGTTTTAGATGTGTCTTCAAATTCTTTAGAAGGCGATGTCACTGAATCTCATTTGTCAAATCTTTCCATTTTACACAAATTGGACTTGTCTTCTAATTCTCTGTCCTTGAAGTTCAGTCCAGCCTGGATTCCACCATTTCATCTGGATACCATAGGATTGAGTTTTTGCAAATTGGGAACAACTTTTCCTCAATGGCTTCAAACACAAAAGAATTTTTCATGGCTCGATATGTCTGATGTAGGAATTTCAGACACCATCCCCAATTGGTTTTGGGACCTTTCTTCCAATATACAATTCTTAAATCTCTCCCGCAACCAGATCATTGGCACCATACCTCTGCAATGGTTTTCGTCAAGATTTATTGGTTTTCCTACAATAGATTTGAGTTATAACAATTTCAATGGTCCTTTGCCACAACTTAATTCTCGATCCATTGTGGTGAATCTCTCTAATAATTTGTTCCTTGGATCAATTACATGCATATGTGAGACAAATGGATCCGTGAATTATAGGTATCTGAATTACCTTGATCTTTCAGATAACTTGTTATTAGGAGAACTCTCTGGTTGTTGGGCAAATATGCCGAATCTGATCATGCTTAATTTGGCAAATAATAATTTATTTCAATTTGTAATTGCTTTTTCTTGAGCTTATCACGTATACAACTGCGTTGTGAACATCGGTGTCGTAGACTATCGAGACACAGAAAAAAGTGAGGGAAACGATCAACTGGTTTAGTTGCCATGTCGTATACCCCAAAATCCTCTTCGCTTCTTTACGGTTTGAAAGATATCCAATAGCAATGAAACATTTATGAAGTAGATGCAATTATGCCTGTACACGGTAAGACAATTATGTCTGGACACGTTAGATTCACCAGCTCGTATGCACACAGATTCATTACAAGCCAAGAAAAATGCTCATCGCCCAAGCTTGTGATCTCAATTCATTCCATCTTCTCCCAATCCAATTTGTAAACCTTAAAACTCTTGAGAAAATCTACGCCCATCAATAGATGGTTAACAACGATTCACCAAATACGAAATGGATGATGAAAATACTCGGAACTCTGCTGGTTC
This sequence comes from Betula pendula, assembly GCA_900184695.1. NCBI lineage: Eukaryota > Viridiplantae > Streptophyta > Magnoliopsida > Fagales > Betulaceae > Betula > Betula pendula. Next base: position 8,272 of record FXXK01002167.1, read on the forward strand.
GAATTTTTGTGCCACAAGGAACGACTCAACTCAAATTGTAAAACGTTCCAAGCACATGTCAATTGCACAGAACCACCATTGTAGCTTATAATATCAGCATCAACACCAACGAGTGTCCACTCTTCATCTCCTGATTTCCAAAACATCATTTTTTAAGAAGAAATCGCGTATCGTGAATAGCTAAAGCAATGAACTTGGATTTGTCTGTTTGAGATGATAAAACGAACTTGAATTTCCCGGCCCATGAATTCTAGAGAATTGTGATCATTGTAAACATGGGAGGCGAATCTGAGCTCCGACAATGGGTATAAGAAAGATATGATGAGCGTTGATTGTTATTGCGCTCAGACATGGATGTGGTGCATTTATTGCCAGCCAACCATGCCAGAGTAGACACTTCTGGGCCGCAACGTCGAGGGCCGATGATCCATCACCGGTAGTCTTGAAATCGGGATTTTGCAGACGCTGAGACGCCGGTGAAAAATTGAACAACCGTATGGATCAATGGTGTCGTTAGCTCTTCATAGACAAGTAGATGGGGGTGACGAGGCTAAGACTTGTCGACAACGAACCGCCATGAACAAACACACGTGCGGTAGTGGTAAAGATTGACAGCATCTGTTGGCTGGCAGAATGATCTCTAGCACTCTTCTGGAGGAGAGACCACGACGCTTTTCTAGAGCCATTTGATGATCGGTGTGATTCACGTACGTATTTGCAATCCTATTTATGGCCGGAGCACAAATTCTAATACTGGTTGGACTAGGGCTAGCAAAACAGGTTCGCGAGCCCGTTAGTCAAACCTGAACATGACCGTTTATTAAACAAGTTGATACGGTCAACCCGTTAATAAACGGGTTTAACACGACACGACCCGTCAACCGTTTAGTTGTCGGGTCGTGTCTTCCGGGTCGGATTTGTCCGACCCGACCCGCAAATCATAGTCCACAGGCCCACAGGAGAATCAGAGGTCTAGAAGATCGGACCTGATTCACCTGATGATATGAATCGCAGGAAGAGAATCCTTGAACCTACAATCAATTTGAAAACTCACCCAAGAAGCCAAACTCAAGTCTCATGATGGAGAATTTAGACCCGTTGAGAACGATTGGTTCTCCTTCTTTCAAGCCCATCTTGAGTGTTGGCTCTGCTAGTTTCATCTCTATATGTGTATTGGTTAACCTTTTCATTTTCTCGATTGCGGGGTGTGATGGGTCCTGGTTCGGTAAAGACTTGATGATGTTGATTCTCACTTTGTTCCGATTCCCGAAGTGGGAAGTTGCCATAAGTCTGTAGCGACGGGTTTCCCGGTATCTTGATATGGCATTTGTTCATTTTTGCGCCGGGAATTCAGGATATTGATTGGTATCTTGAGGACGTGGTATTGGGTCTGACCGAAAGTTAATTTCATGATTTGGAAACAGACACGTATTGACGGGATTTGAGATCCTGATTTAGACAGCGTGATCTGAGACGGTATGAGATGTTGGATGATAGGTTCTTACGAGTGTGAAGCCGAGAAGTGAGTCGTGCTGAGTCGTGCGATGACGGATGTTGATGAGAGAGATCCGCCATGAATTTATATATCAGAGAGGCTGTGTGATGAGTATGTTCGAGGCATGATCAGTTGAGCGGGTCTTTGTGATTTGATTAGAGAGCGAGGATCGGCGGCGGCGGCTGTGAGAAAGAGAGGGGAGATCAGCCGCCGGCGGCCTGGACAGAGAGAGGGAGATCGAGAGAGGATGGAGTCGGCCAGCCGACTGGAGATGGAGATCGAGAGAGATGGAATCATGGAGATAGGTGAGGCGTTGCTGAGCTCGGCAGTCGCGGCGGGAGGATGAGAGACTGAGAAAGGAGAGAGTGAGAAATTGAGAAAAGAGCTCAAAGAGACGGGTCAATGTGTAGTTTAGGTTTTGTTTTAATAGTTTTATGTTTTTTTTTTTTAAAAACAAAAGGTTAACGGGTCATAAACGGGTTGAAACCGTTTTGACCCGAACCCGGTAACCCTAAACCCAAACTTGCTATTTTCGTTGTTTGTTCGTGTCGGATTCGCGGGTCGTGTAAAAAAAATTGCACCCCTTAGGTTGGACTAGGACAACTAAGCAAATTCTTAATATGTTTGGACTAGAAAATTAATTTGAGGTATTGTATGTTTTTTTTTTTTTTTTGGGCAACTTCTTTCTATTTATCAAAGTTTAAGAAAAGGAAAAAAATGTAATTGAATTATGGCCTTTCTCATATGGGAAAGGTTTATCGGCGGGCTATACCTTAGGCTATTAGTCGGCCAGTCTTAAGGCCCCTAATTAATTAAATATTAATAAAGATTTAATCTATAAAAAAAAAAAATTAATGGCTCTAACATTATAATATTTTTACTAAATAATGCCCAAATTAAAAATTTAAGGCTCTAATTATATGAATATTTGATTTGTTTTAAAAACTTAAATCTTCAACATGGTATTATTGAAACAATCGGGTAAAAAAACTTAATACTTAAAAATTTCCATTGAAGGCAACCTGGATGGTAAATTTTACTTTGCATGAAGAAGCTAGCTGTACGTATCTAGCGTCTCCAGCCTAATGATTTTCTTTTACCTTGGTGCTGATATAAGGAGTTGTTGCCGCTGCTGCAGCCTGCACATGGAAACATGAGTGTCTCCTGTTCTCTAAAGGACCTGTTTGTAATATTTGTGTTGATATGTTTATATGCTTTGTTTTATCACCTTCTGTCTCAGCAACATCATTATTGGCAATGTCTTCAATATCAAAAAACTTTACGTAGAGATCATCTCTAATTTGAATTTTTAACGTTTAAAGTGTTCGATGTTAGAATGTATTATAGAATTTGATTTCAGAGATTTGATTGCAATATTCTATAATTAGATTTGATTATCATACTTAATTATCTCAATTCTCCTATAAATATGAGTATTTTGTATTGCAATATTATTATTATAAAGTAAATAAGAGCAAAATGTAGCTCTTAGGGTTTTAATATGTGAATGTAGCCCATAGACCAAACCACATAACTTCTTGTGCATTTATTTTTTTATTCCACTTTTTTCTTTAATTTCTTTTACGATTGTGAGTTCTTTCGAGGTGTGGATAAAATGAATTTGTCAGGTATCCATATCATTGGTCATTGCTCATAGCCATCGCTCAAAAGACGACATTTACTTTGCGATTTTGCAATAGTCTATATACCTTTAAAAGAATGGCCAACTAGAAACAGTCTTGTTATATGCTCAGAAAAAAAAAAAAAAAAAAATCTTATGAATTGATGTGGCATAACATAATGGAATATCTAAAAATTTGGATTCATCTCTTTTTCAATCATGTTATGCCACATCACTTTGTAAGAGTTTTTTTTTATAAAATATTTGTAAGCATAACGTCCTTCGTATGAGTTAATGAATAATGTAATATGAGAAATTTTAGGTTTACAAAATATTTTTTTTTTATAAAAAAAAAATTCTTACAAAATGATGTGACAACATATTAATTTCTTAAAATTTAAATTCATCTCATTTTCAATAATATTATTCACATTATTTTATTTAATTTTTTTTTAAAAAAATTTTATAAGCCTATCCTTCTTATATATGTAATATATAATTGTTTGTATACGTTAAACAGAACATGTGTAAAGTTGTGAATGGATGTGTAATGTTTGGATTAGTGTTATGGTATTATCTTTACAATTTTTAGTTCAATCAAGGTTTTTTTTTTTAAAATTTTTTTTTTAAAGGATACAGTATTTTCCGTGGTTGTTTTTTTTTTTTTTTGAGTGAGAATCTGCCAAATTCATAATAATAAATCAGGGGCATAAAGCTCTTACAATAGAAGCTTAAACGCAATAATAACATAGCAAAACGCTATGAAATTACACAGCCATAGACTGGACAAAAGCATCTAACAATTTAAGAACTGTCTATGACTACAACACCACTTAACCAGAGCAACTCCAGAAAAGGAGCAGATCTGTTCAGCAGACTAGATCTAAGGTTAGATCGGGACATTGTTAGCCGAAACGCATCCTTCTTAGGTCGTGAGAGTGATTCTCCACACCCACATTACTCTCCTCGACCCTAAAGGGCAGGAGACCCACACTCCATTTCATCCTTGATCAAAGACCAGGACGACAGACAAAATACAAGAAATTAAAGAAACAGAAAATAAATGCAAAATATAAATCCACAAAGCAGATCTAGCCGACTGAAGGCGGAGCGGAGGTGGTGCCGACGTGAGGTGGTGGAATTCTTCAAGTTTACAGATCTAGTTTTGAAAAACCAGATTTAAAAACTCGAAAGAAGTAGATCCGGCTGTGAGCATCAAGAGGAGGTGGAGACCGGCCACCACGTGGTGGAAGGGAGTCGATAAAGTTGCTTGTGGAGAGATCAGCCCCAAAGAGGAGGAAAGGCGCACCCAAAGAACGGCTTGCTCAGGTGGGATAAATGAATTTGTCAGGTATCCATAATCCATTGGTCAATTGCTCATAGCCATCGCTCAAAAGACGACATTTACTTTGCGATTTTGCAATAGTCTATATACCCTTTAAAAGAATGGCCAACTCAGAAACAGTCTTTGTTATATGCTCAGAAAAAAAAAAAAAAAATTCTTATGAATTGATGTGGCATAACATAATGGAATATCTAAAAATTTGGATTTATCTCTTTTTCAATCATGTTATGTCACATCACTTTGTAAGAGTTTTTTTTTATAAAATATTTTGTAAGCATAACGTCCTTCGTATGAGTTAATGAATAATGTAATATGAGAAATGTTAGGTTTACAAAATATTTTTTTTTTATAAAAAAAAAATTCTTAAAAAATGATGTGACAACATAATTAAATTTCTTAAAATTTAAATTCATCTCATTTTCAATAATATTATGTCACATTATTTTATTAATTTTTTTTTTAAAAAAATATTTTATAAGCCTATCCTTCATTATATATGTAATATATAATTGTTTGTATACGTTAAACAGAACATGTGTATAAGTTGTGAATGGATGTTGTAATGTTTGGATTAGTGTTATGGTATTATCTTTACAATTTTTAGTTCAATCAAGGGTTTTTTTTTTTAAAAAATTTTTTTTTTTTAAGGCATACAGTATTTTCCGTTGTGTTGTTTTTTTTTTTTTTTGAGTGAGAATCTGCCAAATTCCATTAATAATAAATCAGGAGCATAAAGCTCTTACATAGAAGCTTAAACGCAAATTAAACATAGCACAAACGCTATGAAATTACACAGCCATAGACTGGACAAAAGCATCTAACAATTAAAGAACTGTCTATGACTACAACACCACTAACCCAAGACAACTCCAGAAAAGGAGCAGATCGTGTTCAGCAGACTAGATCTAAGGTTAGATCGGGACATGATTACGCCGAAACGCACTCTTTATTCCAGGTCGTGAGAGTGATTCTCCCCACCCAAATCTACTCTCCTCGACCCTAAAGGGCAGGAGACACACACTCCTATGTCATCCCTTGATCAAAGACCAGGACGACAGACAAAATACAAGAAATTAAAGAAAACAGAAATAAATGCAAAAATATAAATCCACAAAGCAGATCTACCGCGACTGAAGGCGGAGCGGAGGGTGGTGCCGACGTGAGGTGGTGGAATTCTTCCAAGTTTACAGATCTAGTTTTGAAAAACCAGATTTAAAACTCGAAAGAAGTAGATCCGGCTGTGAGCATCAAGAGGAGGTGGAGACCGGCCACCCACGTGGTGGAAGGGGAGTCGATAAAGTTGCTTGTGGAGAGATCAGCCTCCAAAGAGGAGGAAGGCCACCAAAAGAGCGGTTGCTGACTACCGAAAGGCAAGAAGAGAAGGGGAGAGGAGGAAGGGGGGAGGGGTGGAGGAGGGAGCGATATCCCTCCTCCGTCCAAAACATCGGGAGCGTCTAAGTTTTCTGAGAGAGAGAGGAGAGGAGAGGGAGGTGGCTAGGGTCTCCCGCTGATCCGACTTGTAGTATTTTCCGTTGTGTTGTTATGAAGAATAATAGTCGCCACATGCATTTTTTTTAACGAATATTTTATCATAATTTTTAATGAAAGTTAAAAACACACACTTCTATCTCAAAAAATAAAAAATAGAACTCGTAAAGTCGTTGAAACTATTTTTTTTTTTAAAAAAAAAAAGAGAAAAAATTAAAACTTGTTCTTTGATACACGGTTAAGGGGAGAAGTTCTAATCCTATAGGTGAACGATTGGGATGTTTGGGAGAGGAGAGGATTGTACTGTTGGGGAATTTAGATTTTTTCAAAAAAAAAATATTCTCACTTTTTATATTACATCAACTATTTTTTAACAACTTTTTTTACTTTTTATATCACATCAAACATTTTTTTTATTACCATTTAAATTATATACTCACTAAAAAACAATAATTTCTACTTTTCAATACAAAATAATTATAACATTCATTCTACTTTATATCACATCAAAAGTCAACAATCTTCTAACCCACAATCCCCTCTTTTGCCAAACACCCCTGATATGTCCCTTGTTATTCTACTAGGAGTCTACTTTTAGCTAACAAAGACTCCAAGTCCTACGGAGAGGAATTGGATCATTTTCAATTCAAGTGAAGTGGAGAGATTTAGTCCCTTATAAATGAGGGACATTTGTCCTTTCACTTTTTTTTTAGACAAAAATGCCCCTCACTTATAAAGAATTGAATACTCTCGAATTCAATTAAATTGAAGAGGATCCTAATTCCTATATAGGAGTCTTGCTTTAAAGGCAATAATTGAAGTCTTAATGAGATGTGTAATTCTTGATACCTTTTTCCTTTTCTTTTTTTTTTTCTTCAGAATTCATTTGAAAAAAATGATGTGTAATGCCAATTTTGTAATACTGCCATCTATATCTAAGGTCTTTAATTAATAAATATTAATAAAGATTTATTTCAAAAAAAAAATTTAAGGTCTTAATTATAGTTAATATTTTTTAATTAAGGCTCCTAATTTAATAAGGCTCCAATTAATAAATATTAATGAAGATTTATTGCATAAAAAAAAATATTTAAGGCCAGAATTATAGTCAATGTCATTGGATTGTTTTAAAAACTTAAATCTTCAACATTCTATTATTGAAGCAAGTCATACAAAAATTGATAGCATTAAATAAAGGAATCAAATAACATATTAATTAATATGAAAGTCATTCTTAAATAAAACCAATTCTTAAGTTGAACGTTGTAGGGTAAATTTTTTTTTTTTGCCTTGTGATGAGTAGCTAAAATTTTCATCATAATTTACAAGGAATAGCTAACCAGTAATAAATTATGATTCAAAGTTTAAACTGTGGATCATCATTGTAAGATATGAATTTTATTTTTTTCTCTTTAACATTGGGTTGCTTCTATTCATGCACCAAATCAAATGGCCCTTAACCCACAACTTTGAAACATCTGCTCTCAATCAAGTCTTCATTCAAGCTTTTGTCCCGCCCTTGTTCCACTGAAAAGATATCACTATCCTCTGCCATAGAAAAGTCTCACAACTCTCTTTTTTCTTTCCCCACCCAATTATTGTGGCACTGACGACTCTCGTGTGAAAAAAAGACTAAATAAAATTAACCCAACTGTGGACTCTGTTTTTGAAAAAGACTTTGTTTTTAAAATTGGGTATTTTGTTTTTTTTATAGATAAATAGGCGCTTAATGATATGACATTGATATTAAGTATTAATATGAATGCTAGCATGTGAATTAAGACACAAATAATATATAACAAATTATTCATTTTGATGAAAAAGTAAAAAAATGACCTATTTAAAATTTAGCCAAAATTTAAAGATCATACTCTTAAAATTAAAAATTCACCCGTTAGATGAATTTCAACAAAAAGAAAAAAAAAATGGTATTAAGAATTACACATCTCATTGGACTATTGCCTTTAAATCAAGACTCCTCCGTAGGACTTAAGAGTCTTTTAGCTAAAAGTAGACTCGTAGTAGAATAACAAGGGACATATCTGCGAGATGCTTTATTTATTTTTTTCAGAATATGTCAGATGTTCATTTTTTTTTGTTCATCTTTGTCCTATGCGAGATTTTCATTGTTAACTGACACATGAAACTTGGAGGCCAAGCAAAAGTCCCTTTTATTAATTAGCGACAGTGTGTTTGATAAAAAAAAATTGACCTGAATTTGTGTACCACAATGTTTTCTCTCAAAGAAATGCCCTCCACAGCGTCCACATTGTTCTCCGCCTATGCGTCCTTCGCCGCCTCCATGATGCTGGTCCGGTCAATAACCAACGAGCTCGTCCCCCATGAGCTCCGCTCCTACCTCCACTCTGCCTTGCACTACCTATTCACCCCGCTCTCCTCCTCCACTCTCACCCTCGTCATCGACGAGTTCTGTGGCATGGCCCGCAACCAGGTCTACGACGCCGCCGAGGTCTACCTGCGAACCAAGATCAACCCCGTCACCACCGACCGCCTCCGAGTTAGAAAGACCCCACGCCAAAAGCACATCGGCGTGGCAATAGACAAGGGCGAGGAGATCAATGACAAGTTCGAGAGCCTCCACGTCAAGTGGCGCTTCATTTGCATCGAACCCAATGACCAACAACGTTCCGGCGAGAAGCGCTACTTCGAGCTGATCTTCAACAAGAAGTTGAAGGACAAAGTGTTTGATTCTTACCTGCCGTACGTTCTGGTCAGAGCCAACGCCATCAAAGAGCAAGAGAAGGTTGTCAAGCTGTATAACCGGGAGTGTCCGTCGACGTCCGACGACATGGATCAGGGAGGGGGAGGGGGTTGGGGGATGTGGGGTTCGATCAATCTGGAGCATCCGGCCACATTCGAGACGTTGGCGATGGACCCAGAGCTCAAGAAGGCCATCGTTGACGACTTGGACAGGTTTGTCAGGAGGAAGGAGTTTTACAAGAAGGTGGGGAAGGCTTGGAAGAGAGGGTACTTGTTGTACGGTCCGCCTGGTACGGGTAAATCCAGCTTGATTGCGGCCATGGCTAATTACCTCAAGTTCGACATCTATGATTTGGAGCTGACGAGTATTTACAACAACTCCGATCTGAGGAGGATTATGTTGTCCACCACCAATCAGTCTATTCTGGTGATTGAGGATATAGATTGCAGTGCGGAGATGCAGGATCGCCAAAATCCTGATGGCTTTCAAGCTAATTCTTCCCCAAAGGTTAGTAGAGTTTTACATTTTTCGTTTTTTTTTTTTTTAAATGAAAATGAATTGCCTGGCTGACCGTGGGTTCCATTTGTTTTATTTGCTTTTTTTTAAAAAAAAAAAACAAAATTTAATAAGGTAATTTTGTATTTTATTAGTTTTATTAGAATATAAGGGACATTTCATATTTTTACTATCTGATTTAACCCTGAATTGTTAGAATACACAAAAAATATAATATGTTTTTGGTATATTACATATTTAGTTGATATTGTAATATTTTTTATTTAGAATTTATTTTAATTTTATTTGAGTAAAATTAACATTACAAAATTTTGAAATATAAAAATTCATATTGCAAATTTGTAAACTTACGAGAGAATGATTATATAAAACTTACATGAGTAAGTACTGAAGTTTTCCTTTATTTATAGGGTTAAATGTCCTAGTACATGTGGTATTAAGTGGGTCTTTTGCAGTGACCGAGGGAGGAGGGGGCCGTAGGGGCCCCGGCCCCTCTCCAAATTTTTTTTTAGCCCTATTTTAAATTTTTTTTGGTTTTGGTCCATACCCATTTTATCTCCTGGCTCTATCCCTGGTCTTTCGATTAAGTGGGTCTCAATAGATGTATTAAGTAAGTCTTTCGATTAACGTCACATATCACATGTGTTATTTTTTGAAATCTGAGACGGCTTTTTTATTAACGTCTAAACCATAAGTACTAAAAGGGCATTAAACTGTTATTTATAAAAAAAACTCTGTTAAGAAAAATGAGAAGTATAATGATGGAAATATTATTTTTTAAATGAAATCTAAATCGTTTAATAATATTTCGACTAATTTGATAGATTCACCAAGAAAATCTTTCGCTTTCAAAAGCTCCTCCGCTACCAAAACAAAGAGCTCTGCGTTTTTGGTTGAGCAACTCCTGTATTTGCTGGGCGAGTGGGTTTAAATTTCTGGAAACACATCTTATTGCCCACTTTGTTAATAAAAAAATGTTATGTTTATGTTAATTATTTATGCTAATCTAATAATATGATTTTGCAGTTGACGCTCTCGGGCCTACTGAACTTCATTGACGGTTTGTGGTCAAGCTGTGGGGACGAGCGAATCATTGTGTTCACCACGAACCACAAGGATCGGCTTGACCCAGCCTTGCTCCGACCCGGTCGGATGGACATGCACATTAACATGTCATATTGCACTAGTCGTGGGTTCAAAATCTTGGCCTCTAATTACCTAGGCATTCATCAGCGCAGTGCCCACCACCTGTTTGGAGAAATTGAAGGCCTAATTGACAGCACCGAGGTCACGCCAGCCGAGGTTGCTGAGGAACTAATGAAGAGTGATGATGTCGATGTTGTTTTTGGAGAGCTTGTTAATTTCCTCAAACGTAAAAAGGTTGCAAGCAATGAAGAAGTTAAAGGTGAAGAAAGGATGACTAAGAAGACTGAAGAAGATCAAGAAGCAAAGAGGTTGAAACTGACCAGAATTGCTAGAAACTTTAGGAGAAACATTGTAAGAAAAAGAGCAAGAGGAAGAGGCCGTGGGCTGCGGCGGATCCGCCACACGGATCCCAATGTACTATTTTTTAAGGGTTAAAAATACTTTAGCCTGTTATTTTTGATTAAGTGAGTTAAATATACTTTAACCTTCTCAACTAACAGTCATTTTTTATAATGTCTAAAGTTGTGACACTTGGGTCTATCAAACTAGGGTTGTACAAATTATAACCGACCTATGACCGCTAATCGGATAACTGCTTTTATATGTGGTTATAAAAAATCGCTAATCGCTTAGGGTGAGACAGTTAGCAGTTTTAGAGGTAGAGATAAACGATTAATAACTGCCTACCTTTATATATATATATTATATTTTTTATATAATATTATAATAATAATAATAATAGCATTACCATCTAAAATTATTTTTATATATAAAGTTAGTGATCCATTATATTGACGCTATTTAAAGATGAGCACGTGATAAGAATTGTAGTCAGCATAAGATGCCTAGAGAACAATGCCAGCGTTGTTACTTTGAGCACTAAATTTATCAAAGCATGCAATGTGTCTAACCATTGGATATAAATATAATGAAGTGTCAAAGCCAATGAACTCTAAACCAAACAGTGATCCATTATAAAGTAAGTCATCCATTGTACAATAACATTCAAATTTAGTGATCCATGTGGCACGTAGGTATTCCATACTTTTTATGTGTGTTTAATTAGCTTTTCATTTCTAAAAACAATATTTCTTAAGCTTATCAGTTGTTATAACACCTTTGACCCTTTCAATGGTGTATGCTATGATCACTAAAATTTGCTAATTAAAGGTCAATAATAGATATATAGTTATCTGTACCTATAAGGCTGTACATGTGAACCCGAATTTGACACAGTAATTTAATGGGTAACCTGACACGACCTGTTAACTAGGACTAGGAGTATACAATCGGTTGCGGTTATTGAGCAATAATCGCAACCGCAACCGAGCTCCCCGGTTATTTGATTTTTAAAAACTGCAACCGTAACTGGGACCCCAATTGCGGTTGCTAATAACCGGTTTCAATACCAGTTATAAACCGTAACTGGTTTTGATATTATAGATTACAAAAAAAAAAAAATTATTTTTAATCACTTCTTATTAAAAATTTATTTTTGAAATAGGAGAATAAAAAAAGTTTGTTCATATTCGATGTGGGACAATTGGACAAGTTCAATATATATATATTATATATATATAATATATATATATATTATATATATATATATATACATATATATATATTTTTTTTTTTTTCTTTTCTTCTCTCCCTTGAGAGCAGGGAGCTTCATGCTCCCTGGGAGCAGGGGGCAAGGAGCTTCAAGCTCCCTACTCCCTGCTTGCTCCCTGCTCAGGGAGCTCAAGCTCCTTGAAGCAGGGAGCTCAAGCTCCCTGTAGCAGGGAGCTCTTATTGAGAAAGAAGAAGAGAAAAAAAAAAAATGAGAGAAAAAAGAAAAAAAAGTATATTAACTTGTCTAAAATTAATAATTTTTATATATATGTATATATATATATATTAATAATTATATATATAAAAACGGTTATCTGGTTACCCGCTTAATACCGGTTTTTTTAAAATTAATAGCCGCAACCGACCTAACCGGTTATCCAGTTATCCAGCTGCGTTTATTTTCGTTTTCTGGTTTTTCGATTTGTCTGGTTATCCCGGTTATCCAGTTATAAGCTGTTAATAACCGCCCCACTTGTATACTCCTACTGTTAACTATATATGTTGTGTTGGGTTGACCTGTCTGACTCGAATGAGTTGAAGTTTGGAAGTCTGGTAAGAGCATTCTCGAAGGCCTTTGCTCTGGCTTATTTGCAATCGCAAATACCAGCAAAAATGCCTAATGCCCTCTCTCAGATTCCCTTTTCCACGTCGATGAGGATTTCTAGAATCAGCAAAATCACACCCAATTCCACAAATCTTGTTGTGAATCTTAGATGAACCACATATGGAGAAATCATGTAGAAAATTGCTGTTAAAGAGGCCCTCATAGCCTTGGGACAAATTGGGTCCCTAATTATCTCAGCTAGTGCTTCAGCAACTCCTTCAATCTCTACCAAGGCATCAACGTTTATTATACTGAAACCCATTAGGATGCTAACAAGAAAACTACCTCTGTAAGCTTATGAGAATGGTGGTTTAGTTGAAGATTCGGTCGATGAGGTTCAAGTGGATTCAGTTGAAGGAATAATAGAGGATGATAAGGACTATCCAATGGCGAGTCAGGCGGCGATAGAGGGAGCATTGAAGATGTGGATTATGAAGCTAGAGTATGAACCAAATCAGCTGTCACCTAAGAAGCCGGTGGTTCAGTTGATAGAGATGATGCCGGCGGAGCTGATGATGATGCAAGAGTGTCTCTCTGGACCTTCATTCCTTGGCTGCAATGTCCTATTGTTCCACATATGAAGTATCTCTGACCTGAGGAAGAGAGTGGGATGAGGCATCTGTTGGTAATACTACTATATCAAAAATAAATATAGCGTATCGAAAAATAAACTATTCTCTAACAAAAATTGAACTTTAAGAGTTACATGCAAAAGATCAATGTTATTAAATTAAATAAGCAATAAAACACTTATTTAAACACTAGGGTCACTTTTTGGCTTTATGAGAAGTAGATCCTAGCTTTCAGAAACAGGACCTTCAGATCTTCTTACCACCAATAACTAAAAATAACTAAGAGTGTAGGCTCAACTTGCTTTTCAAAACTTTTTTCTTTGAGTTTACCTCAACGAGAACTTCAATTTTTAGTAAATATTAAAATAATTGTGTTGGTGTGTTTTTTTCAAGAATTACAGGAACCTCTATTTATATCCTTGAAACTATGAGAGGCTTATTAAAATAAGCCATGTGGGACAAATATAAGGGCGTGGCCCTAGCCTCCACCTCCTTTAGTTACCAACGCATAGGGTTGGGGAATATTTCCCTGGCCCATACGTCATTTAGCTATAGTGTGGACTTGGGTTTTATCCCAAGCCCACCTTCCCACATGTTTCTTTGTATAGTTTCATTTGGTCCAAATTTTAATAAATTAAAACATTTTGCTTAAATAATAAGCCAATATTTTAATAAATTAAAATAATTTGCCCAATAAATAAATTAAAGCTTGTCCATGGTTAATTTATAATAGTTTGGTAGGGACTCGAAAGGAAAAATAAATATGGCTAAAATAGTCACTGCTAATCCCCGTCGCTATTTAATTACAATTGATTTCACTAAATAATTGTAAGTGCACTCCAGAATTTAGTCTTGATTAAAAATCAACTAAGTTTCTTTTGATTAAGGTAAATCCCTTACGCTGATGTGTAACAGTTTTTGCCAATGAAATGTTTAATTCCATTGTTGATTGCGAACTACAAACTTTTTAGAATACAAGGGTTAGTATTGACTAAGACTTTATGTGACAAAGGTTATTGTTCACACCCATAGTCTATATTCAATATATTTTTTAGGCCTTTTGTATGAGGTTAAATTTATAAAGAACATACAAAGATTATATGTTATATGCAACAAAATATTTAATCAGTGAATAAACAAACTTTTATTTATAACAAACTATAATGTTAACGTATTACAAATTGGGATTTAGGGCGTAATCCCCAACATCATCAACGTTTTAGGGTGTTTTTTTTTTTTTAATTTAATTTTAATATTAGGATATGGGTTAGACGAGTCAACTTGCAAGTGGCCATTTATGACCTAAACCCTAACCCTATAAATTTGTGTCGGGTTCGTGTCAAAAAAGAGGTTCAAAACACTAATATAGGCCTAGACAGTGTATATATAAAAAAAGGTTATAACTATGTAGTTTGTACATAAAAAAAATTGCTAACTGACAGTTATCAAATAACCTCTAACCGCCTAAGGTGGACTGGTTAAGGTTATAAAAATGGGATAACCGCCTAGAGCAGCTGTGGTTATAGGCAATAACCGCTTATTGCTAACCGAAACCACTTATATAGCCCTACATCAAACTATCATATTGCAACTTAGCCCCATCCGTTAATCTTAATCGTTATGTTGGATGAAAAAGTGGTCACGTGCCACACATTGGGGTTGTGTAAGAATATTGGTGAATATTAACAAAGTGCGCACCAAGAGCGCATAGGGTATTTTTGATAAATTTTAAGAAAGTGGTCATTACTAATTTATTATCACGTGAAGTGTGCTGGTTTATAGACAATATTATTGTGGTCCTCCTAACTTTTGTTTGGTTTATCCTTTTCAAGTTTAACACTAAACTATTGATGAAATTTTGATAAGAAAGAAAGTATCGAGACAAGTTTGACAACATTTACTCTCTTCCTCCCTCCACTAATTAAACGGATAAGGATTCTCTCAATTTCAAATTAATATTATTTATTTCATAATCATAATTTAAAGTTAGTGTATTTAACGGTATTCATGATTTCACAATATTTATATTTTTTAAAAGATGTGTCACTATTGATTTCATATACATCGTTAGTGCACCAACTTTAAATTCTGACCATTCATTTTATTTGAAATGGAAATGATCATATTCCCGACAAAATGAAGTAGACAAATGATACAAGGTTGTAATTATAAATTTAAGGGGAAATTACATTTACTCTCTTTAACCACCATATTATTTGCAATGTTCCCCTAATCTAACATTGGTGTTGCAATGTCCCATTCCGCACTCAAAATGAAAAAAAAGCCAAAAAAAAAAAAAAAAAAAAGCCAAAAAACTTTTAGAAAGAAATGAAAAAAAAAGGGGGACAAAATTCAAGAAATTAATGGTATATTGACGGTATTTTGTCAATTGGTGATGCAGAAAAAGGACATTGCAACCCCAACAATACATTGAAAAATTAATGAAACATTAATGGAGATATTGCAAATAGAGTGGTACGTGATATAGCCCCTTGTTCCACCCCTAGCTTTGCGCCTCCTGTTCTCCCATGTATGTGTTTAAAGAGAACTATTTTTTATAGAGTGATGATATACATAAGTCTGAGCTGAATGAACAGTAATTTAGTCCAGACTTTTTCTTTGTATTTTTATGGGCCCACCAACAGATTTTAGGAAATTTTTTTTTTTTAAATTTCAGATAGCCTGGACTGAATTACTGTTCATTCAACCCAAGCTTATCTTTATCATTACTCTTTTTTATAAGCTGCTTGCTGGCGTGTTTGGATTGTACACATTTCTTGGGGATAAAATATATAAAGAAAATATATAAAGGAAAGATTTTCAAAGAAACATATTGTAAAGCAAAAAAGATTGTTGTATACATTAATTACTGATCATATATTTGCGTTAGAGGGTATATTGATAAAGCAAAGAAACGCGGGCATATATTCTTTGTTACAATATGCATGCTTTTTAGAGGGTATATTGATAAAGCAAAGAAACGCTTATATATATTCTTTGGTACAATATGCATTTTAACGGGTATATATATTGATGAAGCAGAGAAACGCATATATTCTTTGTTACAATATGCTTTTTAGAGGGTATATCATGATAAAGCAACGCATATATTTGACGTTAATGAGTTGGTGAATTGAACATTTTATGAAAATAATGCTGTATACCATTAATTTATTCCACAATTATCCCATATAAATGGTAAGCTATTCCGAATAACTAGTCCATAACCACCTCGTTGTCTTTAACGTCGAAATGCATAGACAAATATGGTGTTGTTTGCCTCTTAAAGACGACAACATTAATGGTGCTAAAATAGCAGCATCTTCTAATTATTCGAAGAGATGAAGAAAAAGAAAGACATTTTTGTCACCCTTTTACCGAATCTAACAAAAGGTAGCTAATAGAGGAAGAGCGTTTTTATTAGACTCAACAAATTTTATTAGTTAGTTTAACTGAGAATCACTTTTTTCTATTTTAACCATCAACTTTTTTAAAACACTCATATCAACCTCAGCAAATTAATTATCCACTATCACTATTCCATTTAAATATTATTTTTTAAAGATTTCTTTATTTTTTTTTTCAAATATTTATATTTTTTGAATGTTTGTCTTTTACTAATCGTTATATTTTTAAATATTTGTCTTATTTTAACGGTTATGTTTTGAAAAAATTATATATCTTTTCCTAATGGTCATATTTTTGAATTGTTGTCTTATTTTAACGGTCATATTTTTAAAAATTTATCTTTTTCCTAAAAGTTTGTGATAAAAAACACAGTTAGAAGATTCTTTTATAACATTATTATTATGTGAGTTTTGTCATGGGAGAGGAACGAAGAAGAAAAAGAAAAGGGGAAGGAAAAAAAGAGAAAATATTAATTTGTTAAGATTTGATGAGTGAACAGTTTACTTATCAAATTTTTTTGTTAAATTGTTGAGTTATAGATGAGGGATTTTAAGCTTTTGATTAAATTTACTTAACAAAATAGCTAAAATCCTATTTTGTTGAGTCCACTAGGAGTGTTCTAATAGGTATATGGCAACTACTTAACCAACACCCAAACGACATGCAGGTAGGAGAGGGGACATAACTAAAAAAAGAAGATATTTAAGAAAAAAATAATAATTTTAAAGTGACGAACTCATTAAAAAACATATACTTTAAAGGAATTTTTAAAATTTTTAGGTGTCTTTAAAAATTGGGGTAAATTTGTTACAATCCCCAGTGGTTTAACAACTTTATTAAACCAATTGAGTCGCGGGTTTCGCCCGAAGGTTGTCCCCAAGAGGTAGTTTGTACTAAATGGGTTTCAAAACTTAAGATCATAAGGAGCACTCAAAGTCGTAAGCTTTCACCAACTGAGCTAACCCCTTGGGGTTAAAAACTCTTCTTCTTCCTCACCCTTCTTCTTTGTTATGCTTCTTCTTCCTCACAAGAAAGCTTCTTCTTCTTCATGCCAGAAAAAGCTTCCTTCTGATTAGCGTTGGATTTCTTAGGGTTGTAAATATGGATGCGGTTATTTGCAATATTTACATCCGCATAATGCGGTTATCAATTTTAAGTATTGGATCCGTGCGGTTATTATTTGCTATTCGCATTTGATATAATGGGCTTTTTGGGCCTTCTTTGAGGGTCTCTATTTGAGCTTATTTTAAACGATTTTAAAAATAATTTGGACCTATTTTTAGTGTTTTGCGACTATTTTAACATTTTTTAAGCTCAAATGTTTTCATTTTAGATGAAATTCATATCTATTTTTCATTCTAACTTAAAAATAATAAAGAAAATACAAACATCCTATGATAGGTTTATCAAAAAAAAAAAAATTACAAACATACAAAATTACAAATTATAAATTGCGGTTATATAAATTTTATATATATATATATATATAAACGGTATGCGGATGAGGTTAATCACAAATTACAAATTTTTTGTTAGGAGATAGAACAATATTCCACATTCCATCAACTATCGATTGTAATGATCACAACAAAGAGTTAAGTTCCCGGTTGTAATTTTCCTTTGTTTCTGACTTTTTCTACGAAAACCAAAAATAAGATCCAGTACTAACTCTTATATAAAGAAAATTCCATCAACTATCACCGAGTATATATCATAACTTCATAAGTTTGGAAATGGGCCCATTCTTTGTGGCATTATTGCATACCAACTAAATAGCAACGATAAATGATTAAAATTACCTATATAAGGATACTTTAGAAAGATAAAATAATTCTTACATGATTTTAAGAATAAATCAAGCTTGAGAATCTCGTATTTTAAAAAATCTTATTAAATTTCTAATCATTTTCAAACATGGTAATTGACACACTTTTGGGAATCTAGAGTTTGTTTGGGTGTTTAGTTCAGTTTGATTTTATTTGATCTTTTGTTGACTTCATGGATACAGAGAAGAAAAAAAATTGAAATTATGTTTGAATGGTTTAGAAAAAATGTTTGAGTAAATGAATATATTTTGAAAAAATATAATTAAAATTGAATAGAAAATTATATTTTAATTCTAAAAAAAAAAAACTTAAAGAAAAAAAAAGTTGGGGTGGTTCGAAACCACCTCCAACTCGTGGGGTGGCCGAGCCACCCCTGAAAATTGCTTGGGAGTGACTCGGCCACCCTCCATATTTATTTATTTTTTGAATATAAATATTATTTTTTGAGTTGGGTTGAATAAATTTTGAGTTGAATTGAATAAATTTGAGTTGTGGAAGAAAGTTGACTTTTGAGAAGAACGAGTAAGATGAAAAAAAAAAAAAAAAAAAAAAAAAAAAAAAAACAGGGTTCCCAAAAAGGCCTCTTAAGCATTACATTTCTAAAAATGTGAATGCTGAAATGAATGTTAGATTTTACGATCCAAACGGCGGTAGCACAACATGTTTGGATGCTTGTTAAGTAGTTGGCTCAGCTATTGGCTACCGTTTTGTGGATCTTCATTTTTCACCGGTAAAAATGATGCAAATGTCTTTCTTGTTCTCGCCTCTTTGAATGATTAGAAGAATAAAGATGCTGTTGTTTTAGGACCATTGTTGTCCTCTTTAATAGGCAAACAACTAGCAAAATCATGTTGCTTTTTATTTGGAGAAAGGTAACACTTCTTTCAAAGACTCCAGAGACGAAGCATGCATGCCACAACCCTCTCCAATTTTGTGGGTGTCGAACGAAAGCACAGCACCATTTGCTTCATTATTTACATGCAAAAGCAGAAGATATAATCAAAATATGTGCCCCCCCTACTACAAAAAAACACGGCATTTATTGTCTTTTAGATAACGATACTTGATACCTCTTAAATGATATAAACATTTTTACGTCATTTATATAACATCGCTTGCTAAACGATGTTAAACATAGAGTCGAGAATTGGGATTTGCATCGGTTGCTATTGGACCGATATAAATTTTATTTTTTAATGAATTTTTTATTTGAATAGTAATAAAAAGTGAAGAAAAAAAAAAAATTGTTAAAAAGTGAATGAGGAATTAAAAGTGAAATTGATTTTGAGGGGAAAAAAAATAAAGGAATGAGAGTTAAACCTTTAACGAACACAGCCACTATTATTCCCTGAACACTAAACGTAAACCTATGTCTCTTTAAAACTTACCCGTTCACTCACTAAAAGCATAGGTTCATGCCACATGTTGCGATTTTAAGGAACTTCAAAGGGTGATTCGGCTTATATATATATATATGATATCTCTCAAACTACACAGAATCTTAGAAAGAATCAACTACCAAAAATCCTATATAAAGGGACAAAGCACCGGTAAAATGGACTCTGAGTCTCCCAAAAACCCAAGCTTATTACCTTCTTTTTACTCCAAACAAATATGCTAATAACTTAAGCATTGGATTGTATCCGGTTGTTGGATCGGCTGATTCATTGATGTTATCCTCTATTTTGCAGGTTGTCTATTGTCAGTCAAGTCTACCAAAAACCATTTCAACAATTATTAAAGAACTTGTTGTGTTTATTTATCTTACGTATTAATAAAGTTAACGGAAATTCACTCCTCATGATAGAACATACAACGTTGATAACAAAATTCTTGCACCCTCACCTTTGTCGCTACTCAACTCCTGCTTAATTTCATTTGCTGATACATTCAACATGCGTTGCCTTCACCGTTTTCTATTCTCATGAAATCAAGGTATGACTTTTTGATGCAGCGTGACGTCATGGGTCGCAAAGACAAACAACAAATAATTCACAACTCTTCTCGAAACCAAGAATCTATCAAGGATTCAAGGCAAACATAAGAGAAAACTCAAACTCTGAGTATTTCTTATTGATAACTGATGAAAACAAAATTCAACTACTTTATTACAACTCAAGTTACGTATTTATAATAATACGAATACTTGGAGCCAAAGCAAAACTAAACCTATAAAGGAAAATTGCAATCAAATCAAAACCCAATTAATGAGATAAAATCTTCAGTCAGATCAAATCCTAATTAATAGACGTATATATTAGAATAAAATTTGTCAAATTATTCAAATAAAATCTTCATTAATTTTGGCAGTAGATAATAAATCCCCTCTTCTGGAAGTTTCGTCATTAATGCACTAGATTCTCGGATATTTGTCTTTAATGCGCCAATTGATCGATCGGTTTGTTAATCCGATCACTTGTTCTATATCCGATCGTTGCCATTTGATCGCTTTTCGGCTTAATACTTACATTTGCGCCTATCTTCCTTAGAAATGTGCACGCGTCCCGATCTACATCACTTTCCTTTTAGTTTTCGATCAAAAAAGTTCGTAAAGTACTTCTCCAAAGAAACTTTCCGAAAGATTGCTGGGTTATGAGGGGCAATAAGGCTACTTGCACTACTTGTAGGTCTCAATTCTGAGTCTAGCTTGGAACTATAAAATGTAGCAATGGAGAGCCTCTCTTTTGTTGAGTTCACTGTTGCCCTATACTCAATGCTTCGATAAATGCCATTGCTTACAATCTACAGGGCAAACAAGAAATTTAGTTACAATTCTAGTAACTCATTTATAGCCTAATAATCACTTACATTTCATGGATTATACACAATTTTAAAGGCTAAAATTGCATTTTCAAATTGTACTTTTTGATATCATAAACCCAAACGGATACACATGTTTAGATCAAAGTGAAGTAGCACCTCCATGATATCTCCAATATTGACTACAAAAGCATTTGGAAGAGGTTTAACGGGAACCCATCTCCCATCCTTTCGGATTTGCAGGCCTTCTGTTTCATTGAGCTGATAGAGAATTGTTAGAGTATCGGCATGAGAATGAGGAGTGAAGCCTATGGTCTTATTGGGTTCAGGGCATGGAGGATAGTAATTCATTCTCATTGACTGAACCCCATCACCAAAAAACTGTACCATTTCCTTAGCATCCATCTTCAAGGCTTTAGCCATGTGACCTAAGATTGTCATGGCCAGCTTTTTCATTTCAATTGAGTAAGCTTGCATGCTATTTCTGTAGCACAAATATGAAGTTAAAGTGTGTTAGAATATTAATTAAATAATTAAATTCACACATTTCTGTCAGTTCAAGCTTTTGAGATAAATTGTAATTTAACATGATATCAGATGATTTTAAACCATTACTCCACAATTCACTACAATTTCAGTTAAATATTTCACCCTTATTTTACAATTTACTTTAATTTCAATTAAATATTTCAAGTCTGTGTGTTATAGAGAAACTTGAGCTTTGGAGGAAGCTTGTCAAATAGCTCGCCCTTCCTTAGATTGAGTGGAGTAGTAGTTACATAGAACATGTCCGACCAGTCTAGCTTCTGATCCTCTGAAACCACAAAGAGCTGTCCAAAGCCCTCTTGGCTGTTGCCAAAGCTTCTTCTTTTCTTCATAGGAAAGCTTGAAAAAGTTGTCAATTTCTGTCCTGAATTCTTCCAGCAGAGAAGTATTAACTCCATGGTTTGTCCCATCTTAACAAAAAAATTATTGTGCAGCAAGTCAAAATATATAGCTAGACTTGAAAACTACGAAAATGAAAGCATAGCGGAGTACTTCTAACAATTATATTTTATTCACAATTATCTCATAAAGGTTGGCATCGTAAATCCTAACAAATCTTTGAATCAATCATGTAAAAAACAAAATTTAAAAGATTAATTGGGACTCACACGTTGGGATCGTAGCCAAGAGAAATGCTATAAAATATTTTATACCACAATTGCATATAATGTTGACATGATAGTATTCCTTGATTTTTTATTTATTTTTAAAAAACACTGTCCTGAATTCTTCCAGCAGAGAAGTATTAACTCCATGGTTTGCCTGTTCTTTACAATATAAGAATTATTGTGCTAGCAAGTCAAAATATATGAGCTAGATTGAAAACTACGAAAATGAAAGCATAGGCGGAGTACTTTCTAACAATTATATTTTATTCACAATTATCTTATAAGGTTGGCATCGTAATCCTAACAAATCTTTGAATCAATCATTGTAAAAAACAAAATTTAAAGATTAATTGGGACTCACACGTTGGATCGTAGGCAAGAGAAATGCTATAAATATTTTTATACCACAATTGTCATATAATGTTGACATGATAGTTGATCCTTGATTTTTTATTTATTTTTTAATAAACACTTCCTGAATTCTTCCAGCAGAGAAGTATTAACTCCATGGTTTGTCCGTTCTTTACAATATAAGAATTATTGTGCTAGCAAGTCAAAATATATGAGCTAGACTTGAAAACTACGAAAATAAAGCATAGGCGAGTACTTCTAACAATTATATTTTATTTCACAATTATCTCATAAGGTCATCGTAATCCTAACAAATCTTTGAATCAATCATTGTAAAAAACAAAATTTAAAAGATTAATTGGGGACTCACACGTTGGATCGTAGGCAAGAAAATGCTATAAAAATATTTTTATACCAAAATGTCATATAATTGACATGATAGTGATCCTTGATTTTTTATATTTTTAATAAAACTGTTGTCTTGTTCTTTACAATATAAGAATTATTGTGCTAGCAAGTCAAAAATATATGAGCTAGACTTGAAAACTACGAAAATGAAAGCATAGCGGAGTACTTTCTAACAATTATATTTTTATTTCACAATTATCTCATAAGGTTGGCATCGTAATCCTAACAAATCTTTGAATCAATCATTGTAAAAAACAAAATTTAAAAGATTAATTGGGACTCACACGTTGGGATCGTAGGCAAGAGAAATGCTATAAATATTTTTATACCACAATGTCATATAATGTTGACATGATAGTTGATCCTTGATTTTTTATTTATTTTTTTAAAAAACACTGTCCTGAATTCTTCCAGCAGAGAAGTATTAACTCCATGGTTTGTCCTGTTCTTTACAATATAAGAATTATGTGGCTAGCAAGTCAAAATATATGAGACTAGACTTGAATACTACGAAAATGAAAGCATAGGCGGAGTACTTTCTAACAATTATATTTTATTTCACAATTATCTCATAAGGTTGGCATCGTAATCCTAACAATCTTTGAATCATCATTGTAAAAAACAAAATTTAAAAATTAATTGGGACTCACACGTGGGATCGTAGGCAAGAGAAATGCTATAAAATATTTTATACCACAATTGTCATATAATGTTGACATGATAGTTGATCCTTGATTTATTTATTTTTATAACACTGTTCCAAGTATTAGTTGGAAGATCATATCGTTACTCTTTTTTAAAAGAAAAATATATACAAAAGAAACGAATAAGCCAGCTTTGTGCGGTTGCGCTACTCTCCACCGGATCCAGGCCGTCGCCCAAATCAAATGGCCCAAACTGGCATTGTGCCTGGGTAAGCCGTGCACAGCTTTTTCCCAGGGCCGGTCGTTAACCTTCCCACTGTGCCCACTTAAGAGAGGCTATCGCCCAAATCAGATGGTCCTTGATCCACAACTTCGGAGCGGGCAGGCCGGCAAATCGCACCACATACCCCTACCAAGTGGGCCGAACACTGGTTGTTCCAACAATTAAAAGCCCTCGCTCGAGTGATAAGCTAGCGCAACCCAGCTCGGCGAATAGTAAAGCTATTAGCGTCTCTAGTATAAAGCCTTGTGATACTTTCCTTTCATGCGGTGTGGGACAAATGAATTTGTCAGGTATCCATTTGTCAAATTGGTGATGGCCATCGCACAAAAAAAAAAAAAAGAAAAAAAAAAAGACATTTACTTTAAAAGCATGGTCAAATCAGATACAGTCTTCGTTATTTTCTCAGAAAAAGAAAAACTAGGAAATGCAACATGTATAGATATAGATTCTTGAATGACTAATTAATGAATATTATTGTTAAGAGTAATACTATAGACTATATCACTATTTTATTATGTTAATGTAATAATGTTAATTTACCTTTTGTTAAAAATAAAAAAAAAAAGAAGAAAAAAGAAGAAGAATGAATTGATAGTGTCATATAGCATAATGAGATATTAGTGTGATATATAAAATTATTCTATACTTAATTTTCTCTATAGCATTTTGGTTTTGTAGTTTTTATTTTTTATTTTTTATATATCCAAGTCCTACAAAGATTTTTTATCTTTACTTTTTAAGTCAAAAAGAAAAGAGAAATATTATGTAACATATTAATATTTCACAAATATCATATATTGAAGTGGCCTATATTGGCTCTTGAATTAATCATTGTTAATATAATAATAATAATAATAATTATTAGACTATCAAAATCAAATATTAGTGTGGTATATTGTATTACAATATTAATGAGGTGTTTGGTGTGAATGTCGATGCAAAAATTGTCTAAACACTAATCAGCTCACTCAATGGAGTGGATCAACAGATATGGATGTGCACTGCAAGCAAGGACTTTACGGTTAAAAGTGACTATCATCTGCGAGGCTTCCGATACATAGAAGAACATGTAAAGAGCTTGCCATGATGCATTGTCGACAAAAGGTAACTTATTTAAAAAGAAAATGGTGCTTGACCTTTTATATCCTATATGTGGGTTAGAGGAGAAAACAACAACGCATATATTATGGAGCTACTTGGTCGCTAGAGATACATGGAGTGTGTGAAGTCAGAGGCTTCAGAAATGTGGTGTGATTCATGATAAGTTTATTTCCATTGTTGACACTATTCATGAAGATTTTGAGGTAATAATTGTTGTTGCACATAACCTTTGGTTAAGAAGAAACTCCTTGATCAACGGGGGAGACTTTGGTCAACCTAATCAATTTGTACAGACAACAATTGATTCACTTCAAGAGTTTAAAGATGCGCAGTCAGGCTACCCGAGACTAGTGGGGATATATCTATGGGGATTCACCGTTGGCAGGCCCCTCCCTGGGAGCTAGTAACAAGGTAATTGGGACGCTGCGATAAATAAGTATAATTGAAAGATGGAAATATGGGTGATCATCTGGAATCCTATGAAAGAGGTGTTGCCTACATTGCAATCTTTAAAGCATAATAGTCTTGATTTGGTTGTGGCAGAATCTTTTGCAGCATTAAGGGTTGTAATTTTTGCTAAAGAGATGGGATGGCAGAAAATGGCTTTGAAAGCAAATGCTCTTCAAGTAGTAATGTTTTTAAAAAAGGATGGCAAAAATTGGTCCGTTTTGGTCAAGTAATTGATGATATCCGTCTTATTCTAAATTTCCTTTAACATTAGGAGGTGTCCCACGTCCGACAAGAGGCAAACAAAGCTGCTCATAGATTTGCTTTATAGATTTGCAAAGCATGCTCTTTCTAATATAAAGGAAGAAGTGATACACATTGAGGACACCCTCTGAATGTTTCTGATATCGCAATTGCCAAATATTGTCTTCAAAATTAATCTCATATATGAAATGGTTGTGTAATTGAATTCACAAATAAAAAGTGTTATACATCATTTCTGGTCCTTTTGTGGGTCTCAAACGGAGAAAGCCTAGGTCCAAATATGAAACCCATTCTAGGCCTAGCTCTGCTGTTCGCATTGACCTTAGTGCTGTTTGGAACACTAAACTGCTTGCCAATTGGTCAGGGACATTAATTAATTAATTAAAGTACATACCTGGAAGAATCCCCAGTCTTTGCAAGCAGAGTGCAGCCTCTTCAACTCAGAGTCCATGGAATCTTCAACAACCAATCTCTGTAGATCAATGACGGGCACCGTTGGATGGGATGGCTCATCGGAGACGATCAAAGGGTCCTGATCTTCTCGCACATATCTGGGTGGGATGTGGGTGATGGGTTCCTGGGCTAGTTCCTGAACACCAGGCACTATGATAGACCTCCTAAAGTTAACTGCTGCTTCTGTTTGAGACTCCATGGATTCGTTGAAGCAGTTTGAGGTTGAAATTATCAGTCAATAGCTGAGAGTAGAGAGAGAACAAAGAGGCTCTTGGCGTGTATTATAATTTCTCCTTTTGAATGGGGACAAAGTTTAGAGTTGATGTCATGTGCTGACAAATGGTCTCACGGAACAATTTGTTTTGGGTCAAGTAGAAATTGGATTATACCCACACAAAAAAAAAAAAAAAAAGATAATGTGCATGTGAATAAAAAATTTTAAGAACTATTATTTTAATAGAATCAAGAAAAGATTTAGATAAGTTCGTTGGATGCATGTGATGAAAAGTGGTTAGCTAAGCTAAAAAATGTGGGTTTCTGTTAATTATTTTGTTTAAAAATATACATAAACCATTAGAACAACTATACGAGAAAGACCACGAGGTTTATATGCTTCGGGTAAGTAAAGTCTTTGCATTCTTGCCTGTTCGGGAAGGTGGACAGTCTCCTTTTATTACAATTTAGATTCTTTTTTTATTTCAACTCGAGAGGAGCCGGTCCTTTGAAATATAAAGGTAAAATTGTTCAAAAAAATGTGTTTGAACAATTTTGCCACTATATTTTAAAGAACCGACTCATCTCCAATTGATTTCAACTAAAAAAGATTCATATCTCTTTTATTAGGTTACTTATGCTTAAAATTCTGTGTAAAATTCAGACAGCTTTAATAAGAAGAAATCCCATGCCGGTATATATACAAACAGGGAAATTCGTTGTATTTGCTCTACACATTGAGAAGCTGATTGCCTTGATCAGAAACGTGGTTGGGAATGTAAAATATTAAATTCATTGATTGCAAATTCGCCAAACCATGTGCATCACACGAATTTAACGGTATAAAGAGGCTCATTCTTTTAGTTGGATTGCTACTCAAAGAAGCTCATTCTCACGTACGCAATTTGTTTTTTCCATCCAATTTAACGATTGGATCACTTTCTTTTAAGACGATTAATCCCACCAATATTTAATCGGTGTGTTTTATGGTACAGATTTGGAAGGTGCAAGTTCATTCAACTCTGGGCCTTCTTACGTGGTGTATCAAACAGGATCATAAAGAACGAGATTATTTTTGAGAATAAATTCCATAATGGATTCCACTCAGTCAAATAAACTGCTAAGTGGATAACAACTATATCTACTAGAAGAGTAATGCTCACTATCACCCTTTTTTTAAGAATAAATTTGGAAAAAATGTGAATGACAAAATTACTAAATTGCCACCCACATCACTTTTTTCCAGACGTATTCCGGCAAAAAAAGTGGTACTGAGCATTACTCCCACCAGAATCTCTTTTAATAAGGGAATCAAATCCCAAAATATTAAGGATGCTGATATTATACTGATATGATATCTCTCAAGCTACTCAGAATTCAGAAAGGAACATACTAGGTAAAATAGACTTTAAGTCTCTAAAAAATCCAAGCTTATTACATTCTTTTCACTCTACACAAACATGCTAACTTAAGCATCGATTGTCTCCGGTCCTTGGACTGACTGATTCATTGCGTTTATCATCTATTTTACAGGTTGTCCATCGCCAGGCAAGCCTACCAAAGACTGTTTCAACAATTATTAAAGAAGTTGCTGTGTTTATTTATCTTAAGTATTACTAAAGTTAACGGAAATTCACTCCTCATGATAGAACATACAGCGTTGAGAACAAAATTCTTGCACCCTCACCTTTGTGGCTACTCAACTCCTGCTTAATTTCTTCTGCTGATACAATATTCAACATGCGTTGCCTTCACCGTTTTCTATTCTCATGAAATCAAGGTATGACTTTCCTTTTAGTTTTCGATCAAAAAAGTCCATAAAGGACTCCTTCAAAGAAACTTTCTGAAAGATTGCTGGGTTATGAGGGGCAATTAGGCTACTTGCAGGGCCCAATTCTGAGTCTAGCTAGCTTGGAACTATAAAATGTAGCAATGGAGAGCCTCTCTTTTGTTGAGTTCACTGTTGCCCTATGCTCAATGCTCCGATAAATGTCTTTGCTTACAATCTGCAGGGAAAACAAGAAATTTAGTAACAATTCTGGTAACTCATTTATAGCCTAATACTCCTTGACGTTTCATGGATTACTCTTCTCTTTTGGCAACTGAAATTGAGTTTAAGCTATTCTATGAGTTTGTTTAAAACTGCGATTTTAAATCAAATTGCAGAAAATATATTATTTTAAAATGCGTCTTTTAAAAAGTACGATTTGAAAATGTAGAAAATATAAGTTTTCAAATCGCAGGCAAGAGAGTGAGTTTTTAAAAACACAAGATTTTTAAAGGCTAAACTACGATTTTACCAAACACTAAAATGCGTTTTTAAATCACACTTTATAAAATTACAAACCGAAACATATACATGTTTAGATCAAAGTGAAGTAGCACCTCCATGATATCTCCAATATTGACTACAAAAGCATTTGGAAGAGGTTTTACATGAACTTATCTCCCATCCTTTCGGATTTGTAGGCCTTTTGTTTCATTGAGCTGATTGAGAATTGTTAGAGCATCGGCATCAGAATGATGCCTCCCATATATATACTATATATGACAGCCCAGGCTGATGCAACAGTGCATCAGCCTGGGTTTGTAAAGGTGGGACCCATAACTTAAAAAAAAATATATTTTTTTTTTTTTACTTCTAAACCATGCTCAGGCTGTTGCATCAGCCTGGGCTGATGTATATCAGGCCTCATATATATATATATACTAGCTACTTGGTTAATGTTTGGGTAGCGAGAAAAAGTACTAAAAGAACTTATCTGAATTGTAGAGTGATTAAAGCGCTTTTGTAGTCGGGAAAGATGAAGATGGATCGAAGAAGCAAAATCTTCCACTTTTAACATTGCTTGCCCAAATGAGCATCCCAGCAAGCATGCGTCATGCTGATCATCAATCAGCACATGTGCAACTCTGGTTGGAATACTCATTTGAGCAAGAAACGTTACAAAGAGGAGCTCACAATTCTCTCTCTCGATCTCTCTCTCTCAAAGTCTCAAAGCCTTATATATATATATATACATGAGCTTTAGAATCAAGCCTTATATATATATATATCTTCACTCTTGCCATCATACTCTTAAACTTTAAAAAATATCAATTTAGGGTTATCATCTTTCAGAATTTTGTAATGTCAACCCTCTTGTCCAAATTGAGTGTTAAATCCTAAAAAAATTTCACGTCTTTTTTGTTTTTGTATGGAATTTTTTAATTATTAAATCAATGTATTTTTGTAATTTTATAAACATCTTAAGAGTATTTTAAAAATTTTACTCATCAATTTGAACTAGAGGATTGACATTACAAACTTTTGAAAAATATGATTGCAAAAATGATGAAATATCAGTAGTGGTGAGTTAAGTTTTCGATTTTTTTTTTTCTTCTCTCTTTTATAATCTTTTTCTCCATCTTTCAGTGTGTGGGGAAGAACAACAATTCTCACCTCCACCGACTACAATCATGCCAAGAAGAGTGCATACATACAAAAATGTCTTTTACATGAAAGTTTGTTTTTAGCTAGAAGGGTTGAATATAGAATATGTTCCTATATGATATATATACTTTGAGGCTGAGAAAGGCAGGCGAAATTGTCAATCAATACCCGAGAGTAGCTAGAGAGAGAACAAAGAGGCTCTTGGCGTATTTTATAATTTCTCATTTTGAATGGTGAGAAAGTTTAGAGTTGATGTTATGTGCCGACCAATGGTCTCACGGGACAATTCTTTTTTTGGGTCCAGTAGAAATTGGATTACACCAAAAAAAAAAAAAAAAAATTATACGCATGCATGAGAAAAAGTTGAGGATCCTCAATTTTATAGAAAAAGGTGAGGCTGTGTTGGTGGTGGTGAAAATGTTAAGATTTTCATGTGAATAAAACAATTTAAGAAATATTATTTTAATAAAACGGAGAAGAGATTTAGATAAGGCATGGATGCATGCGGTGAAAAGTGGTTAACGAAGTTAGAAAAAGTGGGTTTTTGTTAATCATTTTGTTTAAAAATTTACATAGACCAAAAAAAATGTTCTAGGAGAGGCTACGAGGTTCATATGTTTCGGGCAAGTTAAGTTTTTGCATTTCTGACTGTTCGGGTAGGTGGGCAACCCCCTTTTCAACGAGAGAGGAGCCGGTTCTTTGAAATATAAAGGCAAAATTGTCCAAAAAAATGTGTTTGGACAATTTTGCCCCTATATTTTAAAGGACCAGCTCTTCGATCTCCTGTTGATTTCAACTGAGAGAATTTCAGTCCCTTTTATTAGGTTGCTTAAATTTCTGTAAAATTCAGACAACTTTAATAATAAAGAATCCTAATTCCAAAAGAAAAGGTTTATACATGAAATTTCTTTTAAAAGTTTGTTAATTGCACCAAACCAATTTAAAAATGTAGAGCAGGCCAACGAGTTGATTTCAATTTGATTAAAATTGAATTAATTCTATATACGATTTGAAGCAATGCTATTTCATTGTTAACATGAAAAGATTTTAAAGATCATAATAAAATGCAGACAAAAAAGAAAGCCTTGTGTGTCAAATTGAGAAGTTGATTGCCTTGATCAGAAACAGAAAATGAAATGAAACGAAGAGTATTCAGTTAGTGTAAATTTTGAGGTAAAATTATTATTTAAAATAAAAAGTATTCAATTTTAAACAATTATACTCTTAAGTTTATACTAACTAGATATTTTTCATCAAAATCGTGGTTGGGAATATTAAATATTAAATTCATTGATTGCAAATTCGTCAAACCATGTGCATCCACTTTACAAAAGAAAATTGAAATTAAGCATGTTTTCTTGTGAACGTGCTCAGAAAAATAAGTCACTTTTGACTAAGATATTTTGGATACAAATCTTTGTCATAACTTGACTAGAATATTTTTTTTCTTATTTTTTCCGTATGATAAAATAACTTTATTAGCCGCCCTGGCCTAAATCTTAAATCCCCCAGCAACATTCACTCTCACTTGCAGTGAGTCTTTAAAAGGAGCAGAAGATCGAACTAAGAAACTAGAAGAAGGTGTGAATCTATTAAAAAAAAAAACACAAAGGGAATGATTGCAAAATTCAAAATAATATTGATAATGTTTCCTACATCAATTTTATATGCCACATCCNAAAAAAAAAAAAGTAGCTACAAAAGAGGAGATTTTAGTGAGGGAAATTATCCATGTAAAGGATGTTTTTGAAGCATGTACTCATTTGTTTCTCCTTTATTTGTTTGGCTTATTTTATAATAGGTAAATTGTAATGGGCTATATAAGAAATTGAGCAATGCTAGAAGGAACTTTCTTCATGTTGACTTTTTTTCTTTTTACGACATCAAGGAAGTTGGACAAAGTTGAACAAAAAAGTTGTACAACTAGCATTACTCTAAAATTTTTTTTGATCTTCTCCTTTAAGAGGATGGAAAGAAACACAAAAGGGCTGTCAAGAATCAGAACATGATATGATCTGTATATATAGTGTGGCCACCCTGACCAAATATTAAATACTTTAGGTCACCCAACGTCAATAGCCACTCTAAGGTCAGAGGTGACAGTGTGGCCACCATGACCAAATAGGTGTAGTCGCACACCCACCCCAGCAGGTCAGAGGTGGGTGCACGACTACCCCCTCTTCTACTGGTGGTTGTTGTATGGCTAGTCCTTTTTTTTCTTTTTCTTTTTTTTCAAATTCTTGTTTTTATTTTTGTAAGTAAAAATTTAGCTCTACTCATGTATTTTCTCAAAATAAGCATATTTAGTATTTGTTTCTTTGAAAATACAAAATACTTTCCAAAATGTTTGCCAAAAAACTTTCTTAAGTGAATCCCGCATAAAATATTTTATTAAATGTGGATCACCAAAAATACTTTTCAACTTTATAACACATCCTTTTTTCTTTTTTTTTTTTTGAAGAAATCAAAAAATTTTTTNAAAAAAAAAGTAGCTACAAAAGAGGAGATTTTAGTGAGGAAAATTATCCATGTAAAGGATGTTTTTGAAGCATGTACTCATTTGTTTCTCCTTTATTTGTTTGGCTCATTTTATAATAGGTAAATTGTAATGGGCTATACATAAAAATTGAGCAAAGCTAGTCGTACAACTTTGTTCAACTTTTTTCATGTTGACTTTTTTTTTTTTTAACAACATGAAAAAAGTTGAACAAAGTTATACAAACAAGTTGTACAATTAGCATTGCTCTAAAAAAAATTTTGGTCTTCTCCTTTAAGAGGATGGAAAGAAACATAAAAGAGCTGTCAAGAATCAGAACATGATGATTTGTATATATGGTGTGACAACCCTGACC
This sequence comes from Betula pendula, assembly GCA_900184695.1. Taxonomy (NCBI): domain Eukaryota; kingdom Viridiplantae; phylum Streptophyta; class Magnoliopsida; order Fagales; family Betulaceae; genus Betula; species Betula pendula. The sequence goes on from FXXK01002167.1 coordinate 40,989, forward strand.
AAATATTTTAGGTCACCCAATGTCAATAACCACTCCAAGGTCAAAGGTGGCAGTGTGGCCACCGTGACCAAATAGGTGTAGTCGCACACCCACACTAGTAGGTCAAAGGTGGGTGCACGACTACCCCCTCTTCTACTGATGGTTGTTGTATGGCTAGTCTTTTCTTTTTCTCTTTTTTTTTTTCCTTTTTTTTTTTTTTTTTTTCAATTTCTTGTTTTTATTTTTGTAAGTAAAAATTAAGCTCTACATATGTATTTTCTCAAAATAAGCATATTTAGTATTTGTTTCTTTGCAAATTCAAAATACTTTTCAAAATGTTTGCCAAAAAACTTTCTTTAGTGAATCCCGCATAAAATATTTTATTAAATGTGGATCACCAAAAATACTTTTCAACTTTATAACACATCCTTTTTTTTTTTTTTGAAGAAATCAAAAACTTTTTAATTCAATACACAAAAACGCATTTCAATAATGAGAAAGGATTTTTTTTTATTTTCTTTCCCCCCCCCTCAAATTAACACCAAATTGACAATGTTCTTCTAAACTTTCAATTGGAATAATGTCTCTTTAAGCTACAAAACCAATTGTCAATATTCCATTCAAGGCTAGCAAAAAAACAAAAATGACCTTATAAATTCAAAAAAACAATAAAAAAACAAAAAACAAAATCGAAAAACCAAGGGGTGGCTTTGGCCAAATGCGAAGGAGATCAAGAACACCCCTATCGTAAACTCAATGTCCATATCCCTCAAATCTCTGGGGCTCTGTATCATACTGTTTAACGCTGTGTATAGCCATTTTTAGTCAATGCGTTCGCAACCACGTAAAATTAACAAGCAAAAACTTTATGGCCTGCAAAAGAGTAATGAATTCTTCAGCAGAAAAAAGGCTCCACCCCCATTTCTGGGGCTCCGTCCACCGAAAAAGAAGAATCGATAGTAGAAATAGATCAAAATAATGTCCCAACTCCCAATAGTGTTAATTTTTTTTTTCAATTCATGTTCTTGCAATTAATATGGTTGGCAAGAGATGAAAAGACTATTCGGCACGGATTATATGTCATGTGATAAATACGGATCACGAATGTTTGTTTCTTTTAAAACAGACCAAGTATAGGATTTCTATTACTCCAATAGTATCAATGATCCCCATTAGGCTTTTTTAGATTACAACAAAAAATTGAGTATGCACACTTAATTACATGGCTATATTGCATTGAAACGCTTGGAGTACGTTTAGTGCTCGGAATGACTATTCTATGGAATAGCCTTTATTAAGAATGGAAGAAGTGAAATAAAATAGTATTAGTATTAAAGTATAGATATTCTTTAATAGTTAGAATAACCATTTTTATGGTCATGAGGGAACTAACTATTTTTAGACTGAAAGAATAGCTATTCTTCTCAATTTCTAGCAGAATAGGCAAAGCTCCCAAAATAGTCCAATTTGACTATTATCATCAATTTTTTATCTCGAAGAGAATAGGTAATTTCTAGTGTTTTGTTCTAAAATGAATAGTAAATTAGAAGGATTCAAATTTTTTTTTTTTTTTAAAAAAATTGGGCTTTTTATTTGTTTATTGTTTTCTTTCTCTTCTCACCCATCACTCTTCCTTCTCTACTGTCTACTGCATGAGAGAGCTAAGCGAGAAAGAGGAGAATGAAACACCACTGCGTTGTGGGTTGAAGGCCGTGCACCACTGCATGCGTTGCTACTCTGGCCAATGTACAACAAAGGAGAGGGAGACGAGTAGCGGTTGAAAGTAGAGTGCGCTCTAGATTTTCCATCCCAAATGTGAGTTTCATTCAATTTTTTTTTTTTTCAATTGATTTAGGTATGAAATTGTGAGTTTCAATTGGTTGTTAAGTTGTGGGTTTCAACGGTAACTAAAATAGAGAGTTGTACTTTTTTATAAGCTATTTTGCCTATTGCTGCTGGAGAAGGAATAGTCATTTCCCCCATGACCATGAAAATGACTATTCCAATGTTAATCAATTACACCTTCTTTCATTTATAATAAAAGCTATTCATTTTTTTTAATGAAATAGTCATTTTGCGTACCAAATGTAACTTAGGTCAGTTATGTAAGAGTATATTTGGATTACCTTGACGTTAGAGATTTGATAATGATGATGAAGATTAGATTATCTTGAAGTTAAAGATTTAATGAGATTCAATCACCATAAATTAAGGGATTTGATTATATTATATTTGATTCAAATCATATGTAAGTTTTATAAATAGAGCATTTTGTACTGTAAAATAATTGAGTGAATAAGAGTATAATTTAGTCTTTTGGACTTTACCGTATAAACGTAGGTCATAGACTGAATCACGTAAAACTATTTTCTATTTCTCTTTATTCCGCATTATATTTTCTTCATGGTATCAGAGCTATAGGCTAACTCCAGTTTTTGATTTTGTGAAATTTCAATTTTTCTTTTTCTTTTTCTCTTCTCATCGTTTTGTCTCTTATCTTCGCATATACCAAAGAACAAAACATCTAATTTAACAATTTAAACATCCTTTTTTTTTTTTTTTTCTAATTGAATAAAGAAAAGGGCTATAAGAAAGGATATTTTCCGTTCTTGATCCGTTTGAAATTATATAACTCAGACCAAACAAAGTGTAACTTATTTTTGCTTTTGTAAAAGTAATAACTTCAAGTTGTCACCTTGTACCTAATAACTTCCAACGCTACACTTAGCATGCGAACCCTATGCCCCAAAATGTCAGGCTTCCATATTTATTGTTGCCATCCCATGAGTGTTATCATATTCTACTGGATGGTGCCGTTGGGATTGCAAGGACTAACAATCCTCCCGTCTAACATCTCTTGCTGTTGGGATTGCGAGAAGGGAAGGGAAATGGTAGATCAAATAAAAAAAAATACAAAAGATAGGTTCGTTAACCTAACAAAAATCCCAATACCATCAATACAGTGCCAAAAAAAAAAACCTAAATTTCACTGAGATAGGTCATATGAATGACCTTGCCTAATGAATTTTTGGCTCACATGCCAAAAAAGAGGCCGCTTGAAATGGCAGTTTAAAATGACAACCTATAGTTTGATTAGCCTGAAGTAATTAAGTAGCAACAAGTAAACTTAAGAACTATAGTAGGGAGGGGAGCACTAATTGTGGCTAGACTAGAGCGTAGTAGATACTAGTGCTCCACCCAAACGAACCAACAGGAAAGAGGCAAAGTAAGGCATCAAATGTACACCTCCTAAGAAGTTTGTTAGTAAAAGCGAAATTAAGACAATATTATGATTAGATCAATGCTAGAAACTACGGCATGGTTTGACAACGTTTTTGGAAAAAGATTTCATTTTTTAGCAAAAAAACCACAAAATTATTAATAAATAACTTCAAACACAAGACACTCAAAATTACTTTCACTTTTGTGTCACATCATAACATTTTTCTACCAAAAAGCAAAAAGCATTATTTAAAAAAATTCATTAAACAAAATTCATATTTTTATCCGACAACTATCTCACCCTGCTAATGTGGCAATGTCAATTAACCCATTGAATTTTTTTAATTAGGGCTGATCCAGGGGTTGATTAGCACTGCCACGTCAGCAGAGTGAGCTAGTAATGTGATAAAAAGTGGTGTCTAGCATTACTCTTATTATTGAGTAATGTTAGAAACCAGATATTTATTCCACAATTATCTCACCTGTTGACGTGGCATGCCAATCAATCATTAAATTTTTTATTTTAATGTGTTGATCAAAGGGCTAATTTGTACTGCAACACAAACAAAATGAGATAGTGATAAAATAAAATTATAGATTTTAGCATTATAATTATCATCGAGTAAACCACCAAATTTTGGCATACCATACAACTAAACCACCAAATTATGGCATATGCATACAAAAAATTGGTAATTGCATGTCGCCACTAATTCACGCCTTCCTCCATTTTATACAATCAACTATATATGGCCAATGATTGCTGACACCTGCTTTATACTTATAGCGGTGGTTAAGATCGTCGCCTTTGGAAGGAGTATTTTGAGGCGGTTTTTGACTGCCACAATAAACTCCCAGCAGCTAGGGCCAGAAGACATTGAGTTGGCAGTAGACACTACAAAAAATTGGCTCATTAGCAGCCACTTTTTTTTGGCTGCTAATGAGCACTTTGCGGCCACTGTTGATCAAAAGCAGCCACATTTGGCCACTGATGTGGTGGCCGGTGAAAGTTGGCTGCTGATGATCATTAGCAGCCAACTTTTTATGGTGGCCCCTGATGATCGCTTAACAGCAGCCAAAAAAATGGCCACTAATGACATATATAGTGGACATTAAAAATCTATAAAACTGGAACGGAGGTGGCTGGTAATGATAAAAACATCAGCAGCCAAATTAGATTGGCCACTGATGATCAATAACATCAGCAGCCAAACTATATTGGCCACTGATGATGAATAACATCAGGAGCCAAACCGGATGGGCCATTGATGATCAATAACATCAGCAGCCAAACTATATTGGCCACTGATGATGAATAACATCAGGAGCCAAACCAGATGGGCCATTGATGATCAATAACATCAGCAGCCAAATTAGAGTGGCCACTGATGATCAATAACATCAGCAGCCAAAACTAAATTGGCCGCTAATTATCAAATATCTGCGG
>FXXK01002168.1:0-24447 GCA_900184695.1 Betula pendula
CCAACTCTTGGGGCCATGGTACTTGAGGTGGTTGGATGTGCGCGCCTGCCACCCCCTGTCGAGGATGCGCCGACCCACCCCATAGAGCCACCCCCTCCCCCAACCACCTATCTTCTTTTTTTTTTAATTAATTTTTAAATTTATATAATTTACTATACTTATATATTTATACATTTTTTTATAAGATATGCCATCTGACATTCCATTAGTGGTGCCAGTGAATTAGCAGAATTATGATCAAAATTAACGAATTATGTTCAGAAGCTAATTATTTTTTGGCATACTACATAGATTCTTAATTCATTTACTTCACACAGAATGGTTATAAATTTAAGGCTAACTATCAAAGATAATTTTACTTTTAAAAAAATTTACAATATCTATTCTTTATATTTTATATTAAAAACTTCTTATTTTATTGAAAACTTCGAATCATTTATCAAACTCATCCAATGCACTTGCCCGTTTGTACAACCGTAGCTTGTCTTTGTCAGAAAAGTAAACGCAGTCTTTTGTCTGGCAGTCAACCTAGGCCTAGCCATAGTTTATCTTATAGTGGTGTTATCCGAATCAGCACTATTTCTGTCGTTACTTATGTTTCACTTCGAACTTTGAAGGATTTTATTTACACTTTTTTTTTTTTTTTAAGACACCACATGTATTGGCTTCATTTGATTTCTAGCTCAATTCATCTAATCCAAGTGTAATTAGAGATTTATGATTATTTGATATCGCTAATGTATAATGATAATGTTTGTTTGGCTAATAAATAATTTCAATTTAATAGATAAATTTGTGATTATTTTTTGTTGTAATGATAGTTCATAAGATTATATTATTGATTGTAGAATACATATTTTTTTAATTGTTATTTGATAATAATAGTCTAAAGTAGTTTTTAAGTTTATGAAACACCAAGGAAAGAGATTAAAAAGGAAAAAAGATGTAAAAAATCATGACATTGAGAACATAAAAAACAAAAAACAAAAAAAGAAATAATAAACCAATTGTGATTATATAAGTCTAAACCATCAATTGGTAAATTGACTAGAAAGTGCTAATGATATGTTTTCGTGTGCGTCTGTTATTGCTTATATGCACATATCTTTTTTTTTTTTTTTTAAGATTTTACTGTAATATTGTAATTTATTATAGATGATGACAAAAGTAAATACAAACTTTTAATTTTAAAAGAAAAAAAATGTTAAAGTTTAAATGAATAATGAATTAAGTTCCTGTTTTAATATATCTTTTATTCCTACTTTGCCCCTTTGATTATAGAGGCAGAGCTAAGTTTTAGTTTAAGGTGGACAAAACTTAAATGAATTTGGAGATAAAAATAAATTTAAGAATAGTGAAATGTCCAAATTTTGGTTGAAGCCTCACTTGGCCCCCCCTGCCCTTGCCATCAAAAGCCTGATTGTAATGGGGCTTTCCAGGTTTTGAAGTGTTGAGCTAGGCTGGTAGATGAGGAGAGAAATCCCAATTCAAACGTGCAAAAAAAAAAAGAAGAGGAAAAACTTGCACTTTCAAAATTGTCGGCAGAACAACAAAATTACGGAGGAGACGGATTCAGGACGCCCAGGTCCGTCTCACATCAGACGAAAAAAATAAAAAATCAAATCAAAAAATGTTTTTCTATTAAAAAACAGGCTTAAAGTTACCAATTCTCAGTTTTGTTTTTTTCAAGGTCATGAAATGGGATGAAATAAGCCTGAGCTGTTTTGTTACAAAAAATATAAGAAAAAAATAAAAAATATTTTTTTTAAAAAAAAGAGCTCCAGGTATATTCATCCCCATTTCATGACCTTAGAAAAACACCAAAATGGAATTGGTAATTTAAGCTGTTTTGTTAATAGTAAAAAGCATTTTTTTTGATTTTTTATTTTTTTTTCTCACTAAAACGGCTCCTAGCAGGACTCATAGGTTGTTGATGAATAATCACATATATCTGTGGATAAGATTTTATTATTTATAAGGAGTGACAATCATCTTCATAGAACTGGATTTGTAGGAATGAGTTGTCCACAAATTTATTCACGATATCAAAGCCTACTCAAATATGAATGTCCCTGCATTACTTATCTCATACAACATAACAAGGACCAGGAAAAATAATGGCCTGCATGTGAGGGAGGGTGTTGAGGAATAATCTTACATCGCTTGTGAACAAGATCTTAAGCATGTTTATAAGGAGCGGATAACCCTTTTTTATAGAGCCGGTTTTATGGGATGAGTTAAGGCCCACAAATTTTTTTGTGTGAAACCTAATATTTTTATTATGTGTTCTTGAGACCATATTGGATGTTCTTCATAGAATCATAGATTAATAATTGAATGTTGGGAATGCTTTTTAATTTGAAAAAAATTTCATATTAACACGTTTTTGATTCAATATGTTTTTTTTTTGATATATCAAATGCTTATTTTGTTGAATTTGTTACAATTCGAGAATTCATTGAATGATTAATTTATTGTGTAGCATGTATTGAAATCAAATTCTCAACCAACTTATGTTTAATTTATTTTACATTTGGTTAGTGCTTAATTATTGTATCTTCCAATTAGAAGAGTTAAATCTCTACCTAATTGTATTAAAAATATCTCAAGAACACATAAAAGAATGTTAGGTGAATCCTTGAAGCCTCAATGTTTTTCTATTAATTTTTTTCTTAACTCTATTTTAAAAAATTTAGTTTAATTAATTTAATTTTTCTTTACATTTCACTTCATTGCTCAACTTCTTAGTAGAAAAACAACAACCCAGTCATTTTATTTTTTTTGCATGATAATATAAATTTTACTTAAGTGTTTACTATTCCCTATAAATCTACCTCAGTCTTACCGAAAATTTATTACTTATTCTGCACTTAGTTTTACAATCTTTTTGACACAACACGTGTATAGACTAACAGTGACCTGTTGTGGCACGTGACAGCAAGTTAGTAGCCTTTGGTATCGGCGCTTCCACATATCGATAGATTTGTATCTTGAATACATGATTTTGGTTTTATATTTCCCGAAGATGTTGACACACATGTTGCCCCACTCTTGGTGGAACCAGAACTTGCATAAGGATTTGAGAGGTAAAGTCTATTTTTGCCTAATTTTTTGCAGCCCAAATTTTCTTTGCATTTTTTAGGCAAGCATACGTGGAATGACCAAGGGCTTGACACTGGAAACGTTTGTTGGAACACATGGGTATTCAATGCAAACAATAATAGTCTCCCCATTCCCTACATATATTCAATTCTAAATAATGCTACATCTCAACTTCATGTCGTCCTCGTGTCTTTAACATTAATGCAATTTTTAAAGTACCTACCAAAAAAAAAAAAAAAAATTTAAAGGAGTAATAATATATATCAATTCTCATGTCTATTTTATATCTATTAAAATTGATGTGATTTTTAAAAAACAGAAATTAGCTACGAACTGGTTTGTAGCAATTAACTAAAAATCAGTATAATAAAATGACATGTGTCCTTTAGCATGTGAGAAACATATGTTTCTTATTTAATGCTATTAAAAAAAAAGCATGGTATAAGCACATGCTATTAAAAACATGTATTTTTCACATGCTAAGGGAACATGTCATTTTATTAGATTGGTTTGTACTAATTGCTACAAACCAGTTTGTAAGCTAATTTCTGTCTATTTTTAAAATAATCATAGGATCAAAAGTCAAAATGATTTATCATAATTCCATTGTGATTTTAAAAATCATATCAATTTGATAAACAAAGTAAATATGAAATTGACATATATAATTACTCATTTTAAAATCTAATTCTAGCTAGTTCCTTAGGAAACTCAAATTTAGGGTCACTCCAACAAATTAACACACCAGCAAATGACTAAGGCAGAAGGGATTCCAAAATTCCACAGGTGGATGCACGAAACTGATCCATATAAACAGGGCCGACTTGATAGGTTTTGCTAAGGATATAAATTTAAGTGAGACATTTTTTTTTTTAATTTAAATATTAATTAACTAATATTATATTATTTTTTTAAAAAATTTCTTCTTACTTTTCGGGATGTAAAATTAATAATTAAATTTTTTATATTCTTGTTTTTTTTTTTTTACAATAACTTTCAATTAGTAATATGGTTAATTTATTCAATATTTCTTGTGATATTATGTAAGATTTTGTCTGTTTTAATTTTAAAAAATTTCTTTATCCAGAAGGAACTGTACGTAACATATATGTAATTACCTATTCAAGGACCTAAACTGTATTAGTCTTTAGAGGGAGAAATAGAGAGACAAAAATAAAAAGTTTTTTTTTTTTTGAACAAAATATGAGATTATATTGATAAAACCAATAATTAGATAGGGGCAAATTGCTGCATGAGTACAATACTATAGATACAATTTAAGATTTCTTTAATCCAAACCCTATCTATGACGTTCTCAATAGCCTTTTTTGCTAAAATATGAGCAGCTGAGTTCGCGTTCCTCTTAATATGATTAATCTGCCAAGACCTCAATTGACTCAAACCCAGTTTAATATCATCCACGAGATGACCAAATTTGCTCCAATGTTGACTGTCCGTCTGAACTGCAGCTACAATTTGTAAAGCATCACCTTCCAAAATGATATCATTGAAACCCATGTCCCGACTAAATTTCACTGCATAGAAAGCAGCCAAAGCTTCAGCCACCACAGGTTCCACCATTACAGTCTTTGCAAAGTTACGAGCTGCCAAGAGAATTCTTTGATGATTGCGCACTGTGATTCAAATCCCTATCCGCCCAGTCCCCTTATCCACAGCTGCATCCCAATTAACTTTAAAAAAACTCGTGGGGGGTTTTGTCCATGGAGTGTGAGTTACTGGGGAGAGAGAATTCTCAAGAGTAGTTCTAGACCATTGATCTTTCGGAAAGCATCTAAGGAGTGGCTAGCATCATTGAGCACTAGCGTAGGAGTAAAAACGCCCCCATGAACAACAGTGTTTCTTCTATACCAAATAGTGTGTGCCACCACTGCCATCAATTCAAGTTCAGCTAGTTCGTAGCGACCCAACATCTCCCCAAAGACATGGAAAAAAGTGAGATATATACCTGAGGCCTTTTGAAGCTTCCGGGGACCACAACTCCAAACATCTTGTGCAGAGGGGCAACTCCACAAATATGTTGCACGGTTTCCTCTGCCTTATCACAGAAGGGGCAATGTGCTTCACGAATGATACCCCGCTTGACCAAGTTAGATCGCGTGGGGAGAAGGTCGTTGCACGCCCGCCACATGAACATTTTAACAACATTTGGGACATTGAGTTTCCACAGAGTCTTCCACACTAGGTCACCATCTCCTTGCCTGGAACTCCCACCACGCCGCATATTTTGGAGACCTTTGTCCATATGATACGCACTCCTTACAGAAAAAATCTCATTTTTTGTGCATCGCCAGATCAAGACGTCTCTTGGAAGTTGAGATCTCAGTGGAATCTGTTGGATGGCTTGTGCTTCCTCCGCATGGAATATGTCTCGGATTAAGTGTGCATTCCACCACTTGGTGTCTTAATCAATTAACTCCACAACCCTCGCATCCTCCGATAATAGCCGTCGTGGAGATTGAATTGAGAAAGAGGTCGGGGTCGGAATCCATCTATCTTTCAAAATTCGAATGTCTTTGCCATCACCAACACGCAAATAAGTCCATTATTGAGTAGATCAACAGCCGACAATAAACTTCTCCAAGCAAAAGAAGGTCGATTACCCAAGCTGCCTCCAAGATGGTGGATCGAGGGTAATATTTGGCCTTGATAATTGAAGCTGCCAGGGAGTTTGGGCTCTGGAGGAGCCTCCAGCATTGCTTGGCCAAGAGGGCTTTGTTAAAACTGATTAGGTCTCGGAAGCCCATGCCCCCCTAGGCTTTCGAAATACCCATTTTATCCCAGCTCATCCAATGAATTTTTGAGACATTTTTCTTGTGTCCCCACTAGAATTTCTGCATCATCCCATTAATGTCCTTGCAGAGAGAAATTGAGAGTTGAAAAACGCTCATACTGTACGTCAGAATGGCTTGAACCACCACTTTCAAAAGAATTTCATTTCCTGCTTGTGAGAGGAACCTGGTCTTCCAGTTGCTTATAGAGAGATCATTTCTAATTTGAATAGACCCACCCTCATTAAGACTTTTCCAAGACTTTTCAAACTTTCTATCTTCTCTCATCATTTTATTCGTTCCATCTTTCAACCTTAATGATTGACCATTCAATCACTTTGTCAGCAACATATTCAATATTATTGCTGTAGAGCACTAAAAAAAAAAAAAAAAAAAAGCACTGATTCACATCAGCCCAGGCTGAAACAAACAGTGTTTCAGCTTGGGCTAAATCAAATGAAAAAAAAAAAAAATTTATTTTTTTAATCATGAGACCCACCAAAATTACTGTTCACATGCTCAGGCTGATTCACTGTTGAATCAGCCTGGGCTGCTCTTTATCATTAGCGAAAAAAAATTGCTGTAGAGAGTTTTTAACGTTAATTGAATGAGACAGGCCATCTTTAAGACTTACTTTACATCTCTCTCTCTCTTTTTTTTTTTTTTTTTTCCTTCAAAGTCTTAATATCTTGGCATTGAATGTTTTTCCATATTTCAATTGGTCGTTTTTTTTTTACCATAATTTAAGCATTAATTATAAAATATTGAGTAACTTTTTTTATCATAATGGAGCCTTAAATATATATTTTTTTTTTGAAAAAGACCTTGATTATATTATTACTATTTGCAGTGCCTTATTTTGTGGGAGGTTTTAGGCGACTGCCTAATTGCCAAATAGAAGAGCTGGCACTATATATATATATATATAAGACTTTAATTTAGACACAGAAAGGAAGAGGGGCTTCTTTGAAATATGCCATACTTTCCCCCTCCAAAACTGCATCCATGCTCTCTCACCATTGAATTTGAACAAAAAAAGACCATTTTTCAATGAAAAGACTTCCACGTCCAAATGGACTCCATACGTACGACTTCCACTATTTTTTGAATTTTCTGAACTTCTAGAAATGTTGCTTATGCCAATAGTTTCTCTTGGAGAGCGTAACTGTTCAACAAAGGGAGCTATATATCATGATGGACGACTAAGCTGATCAACTCAGGGCTGGCTCATTCCCTAGCCGAATTAAGCGGTCACTTAATTAATTAAACTTCCAATCAAATAAGACCTTAAATAGTAATAATATAATTAAGTTTTATTTTCTTAAAAAAAATTTAAGGTCCCAATTATTGTAAAGAGGTTAGTCAATGTTATTTAATTAAACTCCAAATTATAGTAAAAAATAGTTACAAAAAATTGAATCCTAAGATATTCAAACTTTAGTAGGAAAGAAAGATTAAAAAATGAAAAGGTAGTTTATTATTTCGCTTGAATTTAAAACCAATATGTCGGCTAAGTTCATTCATTAAAGTATTGTTTAGAATAAAATAGATTTCTTTTTGTGCAAATTATATTTTACATAAAAAAAAATTATATGTAGCTTAACATAAAAATATGTCATCTATTGAAATTAAATGTCTTGTAACAAAAATAAATTCTATATGTCGTTTGGAAAAAAAATTAGTTAAGAGCAAAAGTCGAGAATAATAATTTTTAAATAAAAAAAAATTAAACTATAAATTAAAATTAAAATTAATAATAATAAAAAAAAATCACTTAAAGTTGTTCCGTTAGGCCTAAACATCTATCGAGCCGCCCGGATCAACCTACCTGATGTAACCAAATTATTTCGATCATATGAAAAGGAAGCGTCAACCTTTTCTTTCGACAAAGTTGACTCTCAACTTCTATCAATTACTGCCACATGTAATAGAGAAATCTAGAGGGAGATGCGTCCGTAACTGTTGTACGAAATATCAACAATAGTACATACCATGTTCCATGTTCTTAATTAACCAACAACTTCAATGAAAAGTTTGGCCGAAAATTGATCGGTCTACAAGATGTAACCAAATTGTTCTTCTGTTTTCTAATTTTCTTTAACCATACATCATCATATATGTCAAAAAAGGGCGTGTGAATGTGAACGTACCTGCGATACGAAAGATTTTTTTAGTAGTTGACTAGAATTTTAAGTGTCAAAATGAATTAAGTAACTATGTTCTAGAATTAATCATTAAATGTCAAAAAATTAATCTATGTGCATGGCCCCGCCAAACTGTTATAAATAGCTATTGATCGAGCACTAGGGACTGCATGCGAGCTAATATTGAAAAGCTACAAGAAATTAGTGATAGTTATTGCAGTAATATGGCTCAGATAGATAATCGTGGCAAAGATGGAAGATGGTCTCTTCAGGGAAAGACCGCTCTTGTTACTGGTGGAACCAAAGGAATTGGGTTCGTTTTGCTCTGTTTTCTCTTTTACTAGCTTTTATTTTCTGCTTCACAAAAAGAAAAGTTGGTGTTTTTAATAGCTTCATTAGTTTTGAGACAAACGAATGTGTGTTGTTTGTATATAGATATGCTATTGTGGAGGAATTGGCAGGGTTTGGGGCGACCGTTCACACATGCTCTCGGCATGAAAGTGATCTGAGTAAGTGCTTGCAAGAGTGGGAGGCGAAAGGCTTTCGAGTTACTGGCTCCGTCTGTAACCTTGTGTCTCGACCCCAACGAGAAGAGCTTACAAACACAGTTTCCCGTCAATTTCACGGCAAACTCGATATCCTTGTAAGTCTTTGGTGATCTCCTTTACTCATATAATTAATTACTTTCATCATTACTTATCAGTTATTTATTTTTTGTCGGTTTTAGATAAACAATGTGGGGACCAACGTTAAGAAACCAACCTTAGAGATGACAGCTGAAGATTTCTCATTGGTGATGACTACAAACTTTGAATCTGCTTATCACATGAGCCAACTTGCACATCCTCTTTTGAAAGCATCAGGAGCAGGAAGCATTGTTCTCCTTTCCTCTGTTTCTGGACTGCGGTCAATAGGTTGTGGATCTGTTTATGAAGCCACTAAAGGTAATTAATTTACTCATGCAATTTTATTTTCCTTGACAGCTTATGCGACGTCGTATACTAATCTACGTTGTTACCTTAATTATGTCTTGTTTTATGAAGGAGCAATGGACCAACTTACTAGAAGTTTGGCATGCGAGTGGGCAAAAGACAATATAAGGACCAATTCCGTTGCACCTGGGGCGACAAGAACTACTTTAATTAACGATGTAAGCTTGTCTATTTGGCTTGTTGGAATATTGATGATCATCCATGAATATCAACTAAATCCCTGATATTACTTGTTATTACTATTGTAGCTTAAAAGCAAAGATTTCGAAGCTATATATTCACAGACTCCTCTTGGACGAGTCGGGGAACCAGAGGAGACGTCATCTTTGGTAGCATTTCTATGCCTACCTGCAGCCTCTTACATAACTGGACAGACAATCTATGTTGATGGAGGGATGACTGTCAATGGATTGGCTGCAAAACACTGATAGAGAGACAGCATATATATAATACAGTGAATTAAGCTTCCTAGTTTCCGATTTCAAGTTGCTCCTTTTTATTTTTATTTTTCATTTTTTGTTTTTGTTTTTTCCGGGTGCTCTTGATGTGATCTGTTTTAAGACGTACACTTCGTGTATCGATCTTATAAGTACAGCTGGTATGATTTTATTTTGCTTCTATATTGTTCCACCGACAATTATGTACCGTTTTGTCTTGAAAGACTGAAATATCATCTCAAAAAGAAAGACTGAAATAAACTTAATTTTTCCTTTCATGTATCACATTGCTGGATCATGACAAACCTAATTTTATGTAAATTATATATATAAAAAATCAAATAAACAATTTTAAGTAGTCCCATAAATATATTTCATACAAAATTTCAAAGCTAAGAATACATCTTAATTATCATAAAATAAATCAACCACGCGTAAAAACACCTGAATTTATGAGAAAAATCTTTTGAATTTAGAGTAATGCCAGAGTGAAGATTTAGGTATTTTTATATTATCTCAAAATTGATGTGATTTTTAAAATTAGTATTAGATTAAAATTTAATAGTGGTCTATTACAAATTTAATAGTAATTTTAAAAGTTACATTAATTTTGAAAGAAAAAAAAAAAAAAACTTAGGTCTTCCTTATAGTACTACTCTTGAAGTTGAAAGGAAAAAAAAAATCATGGGAAAACTCTGAAATACACCACTACATATTCCTTTTTTTAAAAAAAGAAAAAAAAAAGTTATCAGCTGGTAGCTTTAAGGAACTTTCTGAATCCTTATGGTATCTTGCGTACACCCACCCAACAAATATCTTTGTCCAACCCGGTGAGGGAAGAGAGCCACACCACGTACAATATATATACTTAACAATTGGGTTACATGCCTATAGAATTTCATAATAAGGAAAGAGATGACAGACACATAAATTTAGGCGGATGTATGTTTTGGTCTATGACTTAAGACTATGTGTAAAAGGCTCTATGACTACACACTTGATCATTTGGTTTGAGTAAAAGGCTCTATTCTTTATAGAAATTTGAATAATTTTAAATGCAAACAAATCTCTTAAATTAGGGTAAATAAATCCCTTAATTTAGCGGAGGTCCAATGAGCAGTCATTGGAGTATGAAGGTTCTGGTCGAGCTGATTCACATCAGGTCTTGTGAGTGTACAATACTGTAATTGACATAAGAAAAATATACTATACACATTAAAATAAATATGATTTGATTCAAAATTTCATATAAAAAAAGGTTTTACTTAAATTTGTCACTTTAGGCCTCAAAATCTATCGAGTTGGCCCTGGCACCCACAATACTATGATACTCATACATCCAAGAGTGGTTCACCTTATTGAGCAAAAATTGTTTCCATTAGAAACACAAGGGATTCGGGCACGATATGAAAAGCATCCATAATGTATTTGCTTTGCCGAAGATGGATGTAATGACGTGCTTCACCCCAATAATATAATATTGTTCGCTTTTGGTTCTCCCGAACAAGATTTTTCATTAGGTCACCATTTGAATTTTAGGCAGGTCGTTATATATGGTATCAAAGCCATTGCCTAGCTAGAATAAGATATAGGGAGCGTGCACAATTCCATAAGGGTTGCCAGTGAGAACGCTGGGTTCCAAGAGGGGATAATTGTGGCATCCCACATCGCTTGTGTATGAGAATGTAGATATGCATAAAGGTATATTCGTATATTTCTTAACACAACGTATTTTAAAGTTGTGATAATTATGAACTTATAAAAATTTTGCAGTTAAGCGTACTTAAGCAAGAATAGTACTAAGATAGGTGACTTCCAAAGAAGTGTGAGTGAAAAACGGACAATATTATACCGTTTGGATGAGGCGGTCGGTACAATGGAGGCCATGAGCAATACAGGTTGCTTGAATTTCAAGGAAGTACGCAAGAGGGCCAAGGTCCTTTAATAGAAATTCTAACTGACGCTTGGCAATGAGAGAAGTTACCGCAAAAAAATGAGTTCATGTTAATAATGTCATCAACTTATATGAGTATGAACAAGTACCGAATGTCATACTAATAAAAGGTAAAGAGAGATGTATCCACTTGGGAAGCTATAAAACCAAGATCAAGAAAACATTGAGACAATCTAGCAAACCATGCAAAAGGTGCCTGCTTAAGTAATTCCATACAGAGACTTACGCAATCGTAGATGTAACATAGATGCAAAGGGTCAATAAAAGTATAAAACCTTTAGACTGTTATATATAAACTTCTTCATGTAGTATACCTTGAAGGAAGGCATTCAGGACATCAAGTTGATGAATGTGCCAACTAAAATGAACTGTCAAATTAGCTAGAACCAATCTAACGGTAGCTTGTTTAATAGATGGACTGAATGTTTCTGAAAAATTAATCTCATTCACTAATTAATAGGTACCCAAGCTTGGATTGTGACATGAGATGAGATTTGAGTAGCTCATTTGAGGTAGGATAGACCACAATTCTCCACTTAATAGAAGAACACTACAATACTTCACTTAGGGCGGGAGAATACAACAATTTACTAATATTTTCTCTGCTTCTCATTGATAACCAAACGGTCTTTAAATATAAATACAATAATAAGATGACACCTAAATTGATAAGAACTCATAATTAATCCTACTCTTACTTTCAAAGAACCTTATCTTCATTTCAAATAAACTAATCTTAATTTAAATAATTTAGTCCTAATGAGTTGGAATTTATCTTATCCCTATCACTCACTTTAGCCTTTAGCCACTGAACTAGCTTTATACCAACCAATTGTCCCATCAGCCTTTTGTTTCAATTTATAGTCTCATTTGTTGCAAATGATGTTATGGTTTGTTGGGTGAGGAACTAAGTGACATAGGAGGCAAAATAAATAATCCAATTTTTATTTAGGTTACCAGTTTTATTTTTTATTTTTATTTATTTATTTATATTTTAAGATATTTTGTAATTCAATAATGGGCTTGACCCAAAGTTAGTCAAATTAGTCTATTTTTTGTAACAGTTTAGAAAATGAATGAAGAATTATATTTTTTTGGGTGAGATATTATTGTTTGAGATGAGACTTCTCTTTGTGAGGTGCGATTCCTCTTTCTTTTGGCGGTGAGACTCTGTTAAATTCCATTATTGACCGATGAGACGTTGTTCAACATGAAATTTATCTTTATTTTCTGTTTTTTTGAAGTAACATGTGTATCTTTATAATTGGTTTTATCAATCTTATGGTCCGTCTCTAGGATCGCTTATGTGGACTTGTGAGATTTACACCTTAGCGAGTTTTTTAGTAAAACTATACCTAGAAAATTAGTCCCATATTAGGAAGATGAATTACCCACATAGAGTGAGTGAATTATAAAGAATCTCATACGTACTAAGTCTTACATTAGTTTCTTACCAAGTAAAATTAAGTTTTATAAGTGATTTGAAAAAGCTTCACTCGACTAGTCCATTTGAAATGATTGGGCAGATGTGACAAACATTTTCCTTGAGTCGTTACAATATTATAGCATATTGAAACATCACTCAATTAAAAAATTTAAGCATAGTTTGAATCCAACTATTCTACATTAACTATTCACACTTGTGACATATTTTCTAGGTCAAATTCAATCTTTTTACGCTCAGTATAGTGCATAAGGAATTCTCCGTTTTGCCCCTCTTGCATAACCGGCTCCTGGCCCCAGTATATAGTCAACAGCGTGTGCAATGAGACGTTATAGCTACCTTGCGTGGGTGTGGCCATATGCAAATCAGTGTGCAGCATACTGTGTGCTTCTGTCTGCAAGGTTTTTTTATTTATTTTTTATTTTTTTATTCAAAGATGGGGAACCGGGAAAGGGGCCATCTGTCTGCAAGGTTATTATATAGTTGTGTGACAATTTTGACCAAATGTTCCCAATTTGGGAACGGGTAATCATGCGGGAATTTAGTGCGGAGGGTGATAAGGATATTGAAAGAATAGGTGAGAAAGTGGAACCAGGGTTAGACTGATCTTGTGGTAAGTTATTAGAAGGCGCAAATGTGGAGGGGTTTAGAAGTAGTTGAGGTTACATGATGAGGTGGAGAGTAGATGGGACTCATGAGTGGACTTGACGATGTAGAAGAGACACGAGGTAGGGATATGTGTTGAGAACTCAGTGGGAGTTTGTCGAATGAGAAGTTGAGATGAGGAATTAGGCTTTGAAGGGGACTAGTAAGTGTCGGTTGCCTCTGTGATAGCAAGCAAAAGTTTTTCATGAAATTAAACACATTGCTTGAGAGGCGGAGGAGGTAACAGTTAGGTTCCTCGATCTATGCGACATGGGTAATTTTGCGGTTCAAGGAAACAGTCACAGAGCTGTTATAGCATTAGCAGCAGCTTTCCTTAAGCTTTTCTTTAATGTAGGGAACAAAACTATTTTTTAGTTCCCTAATTAAATGCACTTCACAGCAGCTTCCCTTCATCTTTCTCTACATGAATTAAATACTATTTAAATTAAATGTTAAAAGAAAGAGAAAAGAAAGAAAAATCATTTAAATATTGTTTTAAACAAATGGTAGAGGAGAGAGAAAGTTTTTTTATATTTTAATAATGCTAAGGGAACCACTTTTTGGTTCCCTAGATGAAGGGAACCAAAAGTGGTTCCCTTGGTGTTTCTATAGTTTAGGGAACACTTAGGGAAGCTGCTGCAGGGACTTTTTTGTGTTTTTTTAACAGTTTTTCCTACACTAAAGAAGGGAATAAAGTTTAAGGGAAGCTGCTGCTAATGCTCTTATAAAGAATGGGAGACACGCTTTGGAAAATTGCTCAGCCTTGTTAAGAAGCATAATCATATATACTTTGATCTGAAAAACATTTTACTCTAAAACAGACGCAGCCTTTTTTTTTCTTTTTCTTTTTTTTTTTTCCAAAGTCAATATCTTTCTTTCTCAAATAACTTATCTCATCCTGCATAGATAATAAACTCTCTGGCTCCACCTTATCAAATTCGAAAATATCTAGTCGACCTCCTAATTAAGGCTTATAAGTTTCTAGTGAAAGGGCGGAACTAACATTTGAAATTTGAGGGGGTAAAACTAAAAAAATTAAAAATTTGGATATCAAAATTTAATTTTTAAGGGATTAAAGAGGTATGTTTTAAAAAAAATTGGGAAAAATAACATTTCTCTCTCTCTTTTTTTCTTTTTAAAGGACAAGTGAGAAATTTTAACTCCTAAAATTGGTGTATTTTTGGCATTTCAAATAAAAAATTTGCACGTGTGGGCTACATGGTGTATTATCAGCAAACAAATGTTGCCAACTGCAAATAAATGGTAGTTGGAGGGTTCAAATGTCACAAATGGTAGGTTTGGTACTTGAGTGTAAATGAGGTATCAGTTTCAGAGGTTGAGTATTTTTTCTCCTTCAAAGAATTATGAGCTTCTAAAAATGTAGCTTTTTCCAATTAAAAGTTCTTGTTAGGCGGCATAATTGTTCAACAAGGTCGGCTATCTTTTTTTTTTTTTTTTTTCTGAGAACAAGGGCGGCTATCTAGATGGAGGAAATTGATGCAAAACAATCAATTGTTCTTTGGTTTTCTTCCTAATTTTTTATTTTAAAAGATACCTATGTCAAAAATGGGTGCGTGAAAACTTTATAGGAATCTTCTTCCTTTCCTTTATAAGAAAATAGATGTTAAATCACCACTAATAAGTCTGGTCCATATGAAATATATATTTAATTAAAAAAAAATTATAGAGATAATATTTAAATTTAAGACTTAATTTGATTTTGATATATACCGTATTAAATTACCACTCATTTCAAAACTTTAAGCTAATAAAAAAAAATAATTTAATTAATTAATTTATATTCTAACTATATAATTAGCATCAACCCAACTTCTAACAATTACTGCCACATGTTATAGAAAAAACAGGTGGGAGCTATGCATGTATCATCAAGACATCAACCATAGCACAATACTGTTCTTAAAATGACCCCACATGTAAAATTATTTATTCGTTGAGTACGATTTTAAGTGTCATAATCAGAGAAATATACACGATTGTATGAAACATGAAATATTTAGACCATATAAA
Source organism: Betula pendula (assembly GCA_900184695.1). Lineage (NCBI taxonomy): Eukaryota > Viridiplantae > Streptophyta > Magnoliopsida > Fagales > Betulaceae > Betula > Betula pendula. The sequence goes on from FXXK01002168.1 coordinate 15,539, forward strand.
AATTGGCAAAGTTTTTAGGGGCATATGTATATTTAACTGTAAAATTAATCCTTGAATGTCAAACATCTTAATTAAAGAACTGTTGTTGATACTGGGGGGTGCATGTCCCCGCCAAACTATAAATATCTCCACCGAGCTATTACCATCATACAATCCGGCCTGTTTAAACAGCTAAAAAAAATTAGTGATAGTTAGTAGTATTCGTGGGTGGTGATTTTAGCGAGATGGCTCAGCTGGTACATAATCGTGGCAAAGATAGTAGATGGTCTCTTGAGGGAACGACAGCTCTTGTTACAGGTGGAACCAAAGGAATCGGGTTCGTTTCTCTGTTTTCTCTTTTACTAGCTTTTATTTTCAGCTTCACAAAAGGAAAATTTGCTGTTTTTATAGCTTCGCCTTCACTAGTTTTGAAGCAAAAGGACGGGTGTTTGTATACAGGTATGCTATTGTGGAGGAATTGGCCGGGCTTGGGGCGGCAGTGCACACATGCTCTCGGAATGAAGGTGATCTGAATAAGTGCTTGCGCGAATGGGAGGCGAAGGGCTTCCGAGTCACTGGCTCAGTGTGTGACCTTGTGTCTCGGCCCCAACGAGAGGAGCTTATAAACACAGTTTCCCATCAATTTCATGGCAAACTCAATATCCTCGTAAGTGATTGGTCTTCTTTAATCATTAAGAAAAAAGTATTGAATGTCTTGTAACATTGACAATCCATCATTGTATAATTTTTATTTTTTTTAGAGAAATCTTGAACTTTTGAAACATCTTGCTCGATCAGCAAGTACAATATCACCGATAAAGTCAAGAAACACCACTTATTAAGAACCAGCTGTCGGTTAGCCATGTGCCATCCATCCAAACCTGGTCTAAAGGCCGAGAAATAGCCTCCTTAGTTAACTTGTGTGCTGCTTTGTTTGCATTTCTCTTTACATGTCCCACAGTCCATTACTGAAAACTATTAAGAAGAATCTTTGCATCATCCATCATATGCTCGTATTTGGTCCAATAGCTCATGTGTCTCTCCATAATGCATGAACTATCTCATTCGCATCTTCCACCATCATAATGTTTTGGAAGCTCAGATCTCTACTAAATTTTACAACTTTTCAAGATGTCACAACTTCTACTATAGTGGGATTAGAAATATATATCTTTGTGGCACACATTGATGCTAACACTTCCCCTTTATGATCTCTAGCTATTATCCCACTCCCATCTTCTTTTTATTTTTGTCAACAACAACATTCAAATTTAGCTTAATTTTTCTTCCCTGGCCTACCTGTGGTTTAGATAAAAAAAAGGTTGATAGGAAGGTAAATTAACAGTCATATTAGCATAATTAAATAGTGTTGAAATAACAATGAAGTATAGTGCAGGCACTAAAGTCAAATCCAATAAAGTAATAATTACTTTTGAGTTTCTTATTTTTTATTAGTTTATGTTTTATTTTCTATCAAATTAAACTTTATTTTATTGCTTTTGAGTTTCTTATGTTTTTATTAGTTTAAATTTATAAGAAAAGGATTACTAGAATCGTAATCTGAATTATTTGTTGGATTAAAAGTCGATATATTGAGTCCCATTCGTAAAGGAGAAATGCCATGGCATTAAAATGTGCCTTTCATTATATTTCCATAACCTCAAGTGCATGCACTTCTTCCACGAGTGCTGACAAAATACCAATAAGTCCAACCTCATGAGATATTTAAAGATTATAGTCTGTATACATATTATTAAAAAGACAAAAGTTGCATTGTGCTGTCAAGGGGGATGTAAAAAGTAACTCAAGACCATCCACTTGCTAAAAGAAGACAAAAAACAAAAAAAAAAAAATCTGACTTAGGTGGTATAAAAATAAGTTATACTACTGTTATAGTACTATACCTGTTTGTAATTTTTTTTTTTGAAGGTTTAAATTTGACAAGCATTTTATAGCAGCTTTAACAATTTTATTAACTAATTTAAAAAAAAAATTATTATTTTATTTTATTTTATTTAACAAATTTTTATTAAGCTGAATTTAACAAGGTTTATATTTTTTTTTATTTTTTTTTCAGTTTTTTAACTATCTAATTTAACTATCTAATTTAAATATTATTTTTCAATTTCAAGACCCACCACTCCCCCTTCTAATTCGTTCAATTTCAAGACCCATCTCAGCTTCCCCACAGAACATCCTGAGCTTCCCAAAAACCGTTTCAAAATCCCAAGAAAACCCACAAGATTCATGGTATTTTTCGTAGAGATCAACGATGGGTTGAGCAAAGAGAAGAAGAAAAAAAAAAGGGAGAGAAGAGATCCGGACAAGCTCATGGTATTTTTCGCAGAGATTCGGACAATCTCTTGGCCATAGCATTGACAAGTGTTCTTGCGGGCGAGAGAAGAGAAGAAGAAAAAGAAAAAGAAAAAGAAAAAGGGAGAAGAGGGGGCTGCGTGGGGAGAAAAAGAACAAAAAAAATAAAGCAAAGAGAGAAAAAAAAGGAAATAATGAATTTTTAATCAATTGGTGAGTGTACAGTACTCACCATCGTACACTCACCAAAACGTTTTTAGTATTATGTTGAGGCTGCTATGAGACATTTTTTTGGTCTTTTAATTAAATTTACTTAGCAAAATAAATTTTTAGCTATTTTTCTGATTCGGCTAAGAATGCTTAGGTGCTAGATATTTCTATTTGGGAAACTAAAACCAAAAATAGAATCGCGCAGAGAATGACCAATGAATTTTCAAAAAGATGCCCACAAATTTTTTTAAGAAAAAAAGACTCAAAGAAAGATTTCGAATGATCATCCAGATCAATTTCGTTGTAAACTTTTTCCATGCATATATATTTTCTCAGACCGGCCGCACGAACAAAATTGCATATCCCATTACCCTCATTAATTAAGTGAATATCTTTATCCAATAAAAAATGACATGGTAAAAAAAAATCTGCCTTATGACTAAAATTTGTTTATGTTAGAATTGCAAAATAATCGTCTTTTAGGATATCGACTGAAAATTAGCTCATGTGTTACATCTACCCATCATAATGATTATTGTTTATATTAATGAACATTGACTAAAAATATCAACAATGACTACTTTTAGATAAATAATGTGGGAACCAACGTTTCAAAACCAACTCTAGAAGTGACAGCTGAAGATTTTTCATTCATTATGGGTACCAACTTTGAATCTGCATACCACCTGAGCCAACTTGCGCATCCTCTTCTGAAAAAATCCGGAGCAGGAAGTAATGTTCTCCTTTCTTCCGTTTGTGGATTGTTGTCAGTAGGTGGTGCAACCGTTTATGGAGCAACTAAAGGTAATATATATATATATACTTGTGCAATTTTATTTTCAATATTGACAGGCTATGGATATTGTAAATTTACGTGGTGGCCTGAATGATGTGTGTGAATTGTCATGTTTTATGCAGGAGCAATAAACCAACTTACTAGAAGTTTGGCATGTGAGTGGGCAGGAGACAATATCCGGACCAACTGCGTTGCACCTGCGGCGACAAGAACTCCTTTAATGGAGGCGGTAAGTGTTAGAATTAAACTAAATAAATATGTCTTTCTCCTTAAATAGCATGCGAAGAACAAGTGGAGGAGCTAGATAAACGTATCTCCATTTGTTAGATATCAATACGAGTTTTTGATCTCTCTCTCCATGATAGCCGTGTTCCTGTCTGTTTGTTGATGACCGAATGAAGTCTAATGCGTTAACTTAATTTATATTTAGGGTGAAAGTACATAGCTTATTCAGCTCTTTACATAATGGTACAGCCCATTATGGATCTCATCATAAAAATGACTATGACGGTCTACCCAAAAGAAAATAAATACAACAATCTCTCACTTAGACAATATCAGTCATTCAACCACAAAACAATTGCATTTGCCTTGTATGTTTTAATGTTAATTATGTGATTAAATTTATTTTTTTTTATAAATTTAAGCTTTTGGAACAAGTATTGATTTAACATGATAAATTGGTAATGTAGTATTTTTGTTTTGATTGTGTTTGTATTTTTTGTTCTCCTTTTTTATATGATATATCCTTGCGCTTACTAATTCCTATTACGTACTTTTATAGGCACTCAAAGGCAAAACCTTGGAAATTTCAAATTCACGGACTCCTCTTGGACGACCTGCGCAGCCAGAGGAGATATCATCCTTGGTAGCGTTTCTCTGCCTACCTGCAGCCTCTTACATAACTGGACAGACAATCTATGTTGATGGAGGAATGACTGCGTATGGATTCGATCCGTAGAATATAAGGACAGATAATCAGATATAATAAATTTCCCAACTCCAAAATTGTTCCTTCTATGTCTTTAATTTTATGTTTGTTTTAACGTTCAGGCATGTATCCGGCCATCTCGTAATAATAAGCTTACTTAAGCAGAGCTTGTATATGGTTTTATTTATGAGCTTCTACATTGTTCTACCCATATGAGTGGTTCTGAGGTTGTTGATTTTCTATATAAAATGAAAACTTTGATTAGCCCTCTTCGATATGCTAGATTTGGCACACCGTAGAAAATATTTGTGCTTTTGGTGCTTCAAGATATATATATTTATGCTATACTTTCTGTGATTCCTTGTCTTGACAGGATGAAATAAATTTGTTTCCTCCTGGCCTGTAATCCTATTTATCATATTTTTTGTCAAGTAATGATCAAAGTTTCTCTTGTGCCCTTCTAGTGTCTCTCCAAGAATGATGTAAGTCGAGTAATGCTAGAAGTCTCTTTTGTACATGTCCTTCTAGTGTCCCTTAAAGAATAATGTACCTTTTAAAATCATCATTGGATTTATGATTGATCAATATGTAGTTTTGATCTAATGGTGATTTTAAAAGCCACCTCATTTTTGGAGGGACACGAGAAAAACTTTTAGAATTACACTTTTTTATCACACCCTAGCTGTCTTCTGTGACCAAAAAGAAAAAAAAAATAATAAAATAAAATAAAATAAAAATTCCCAACAAACACTCAACCATTCTCAAAAAATTATTCTGAAGAAAATTCTCAAGCTGAGAACACAATATATCCAATCATTAAGCAAATCAATCATTTAGAAAAGAATCAAGATTTATTGGAAAACCTTTTGAACTTGAAGTGAAAAATTTCGACATAACTTTGAAGAAACTCACTGGAATGAAATATGTTACAATATCTTCTCGGTTGCTTTTACCCAAAAGTTGAAATCTATACTAACAATGGACATAATAATTTAGGGGTATACATGCAGATGTAAATGTGGTTATTTACAATATTCACAACCGTACTTGTAAAATGCGGATATCACTTTTAGATATCCGCATCTGCATTATGTTTTTATTAACTACATTCGCACGGTAATTATGGTTATTATCATTACCCGCATATTAGATAATAAGCTTATTTTAGTCTTTTGGGCTTTCTTTGGGTCTCTATTATATCCTATTTTAAACTGTTTCTCAACACCCATCCGGTTAGAAGCTCAATGTTGTACAAATATCCACCTAAATAAATAGGCGAATAAATGTATGTTTTACTCACAAGTGCACAAGGTCAAAACGATAGTATAGACGACAAATACAAAATCATTACCACGAGGATTGGTAAAATATGTTTAAAAAGCAATTCCTAAGAAAATATCTTGAATGAGATGAGATAAAAATATTAAATTAAAATAATAAGAATAAAGGGCTAGGGCTTCGATATCTGATAAGTGGTGAATGTTACACATTCAAGCCCCTTAATTCACATATGATAATTCCTTAGTTTCATTATAATATGATTTTTTGTGTTGTTTTTGTGTTTTTCCCTTATTTTGTAGGTTTTGGAAGAAAAGAAGTCAATTCCATCAATTTGAGCTCAAAACACATGAACTGTGCAAAGTTGCAGAGCATTCGACCTTTGCGTACTATTTTGGTCATAACTCTTAGCTCAAAACTTGGATTAAGGCAAGGTCAAGTGCGTTGGAAAGAGGGCTCAGAGAGGAACAAATTATTACGCCAGAGTTTTTACATCCAAGGTGTGTTCGAGTGCCCAAAATGATGCTCGAGCGCCCATTTCTGGTGCTCGAGCGCCATCATGCGCTGGAAACCTCTAAAGTCGGCAGAATTGATATGCAAAGATGGTAATCCGACCCCAACTCGATCTTGGACTTCCTAGGGTGCACGAAATTGATTAGGGTTGTTCCTAAACTCTATAAATACTTCCCTAAGTCCTCCAAAACAAATACATAAGCTTAAGGAGAAGAATCAAAGGCTTCAAAGAAGGGTTTTTCTTTGTTATTTTCTTATGGGAATGATTTTCATCCAAATTATGTGTAGCTAATACTTTAGTTAGGGCTCGATTGAAGCCCTAATCATGTCTCTTTAAGGTTTCAATTTGTCTTGCTACAATTCATGTTTGATGCTTAATTGATTTATCTCAGATTTTTGTTCGTTCTTCATATGAGTTATGTTTGGGTTTGATCATCTTATACATATAACATATGTAGAGTGTTATCTAGGTCAATTTGGATGACCAAGTCCTGGGCCTAATAGAGTGACAAAAGAACCAATTGCGGGTTCTTGGGGGTAATCAACATGAAAGATCGGAATAGAAACCATGTTCTAAGTTTTAGTGTGTATATCGATTTCCATATATTTATGCCTTCTCAAATAACAACTTAGTAGATACCATCTAAATTCTTTGAGAAAGAAAAGAATTAGAGTAGATACCATGCCTAATTTGTTGCTAAGAGAAANGACAAAAGAACCAATTGCGGGTTCTTGGGGGTAATCAACATGAAAGATCGGAATAGATACCATGTTCTAAGTTTTAGTGTGTATATCGATTTCCATATATTTATGCCTTCTCAAATAACAACTTAGTAGATACCATCTAAATTCTTTGAGAAAGAAAAGAATTAGAGTAGATACCATGCCTAATTTGTTGCTAAGAGAAATCAATGGCTTTTGGAGTGAATACCATGCCCTTAGGCCAACAAACAGTGAGTATCTTGATATGATTGTAGCATTGTGCATATTGTTTACCTTATTTGACTATGATTAGCGGTGGATATCGAAGCCCTAGCCCTTTATTCTTATTATTTTAATTCAACAATTTATCTCGTTTCATTCACAATATCTTCTTAAGAATTACTTTTTAAACATATTTTACCAATCCTCGTGGGAATGATCTCGTATTTGCCGTCTATACTATCGTTTTGATCTTATGCACTTGTGAGTAAAACGTGCATTTATTTGCCTATTTATTTAGGTGGATATTTGTACAACAAGTTTTTGGCGCCGTTGCCGAGGATTGTGTTAAATTGTGTTTTTAAAAGTTTTTCGTTTTAGTTGAGTTATTTTTGTTTATTTTCATCTAAAAAAAAGAAAAAAAATTCTGACTTTTGTTTCAGTTTCTGTTCTGATCTGTTTCTGCAGAGATGGCCGAAGAAATCATAGCAAATCCACCGGCAAGAAGGCCAATGAAAAGTTCTTTCATTCCACAAAACCTCAATCAACCATCATGCATCGCCTACCAACCAAATACACAAGGCAGCTTCAATTTATCTCCTCATTTGCTCAACATGCTGCCACATTTTAGAGGCACACCCTCCGAGGATCCATACTTGCACATAAGAGATTTATTTGATCTTTGCAAGACGCAAAACCTTCATGGCTTAACTCCAGAACATATCAGGTTAATCCTCTTCCATTTTTCATTAAAAGATAATGCTAAGTTGTGGTTGAACTCTTTGGCTTCAGGTTTTATTAACAATTGGGAGGAGTTGGCCACAAAATTTTTAAAGAAATTTTTTCCAGCCCAAAGGACTAGGCAATTGAGGAGGGAGATTCAAACCTTCCAACAAAAAGATGGAGACCTTTTCTTCGAGGCATAGGAGCACTTCAATGAACTACTTCTCAAATGTCCACATCACAATTTATCTCAAGAAGATCAGGTACAAGCATTCTTTGAGGGTTTAGATAATCCTAATAAAAGTCTTGTAGAGTCGGCGTGTGGAGGTGTGCTAATGGAGAAAAGTAGTGAAGAAGCCATAGAACTCTTTGAGACTTTGAGCGAGAACTCCCAACAATTCTCATCCCGAGGGAGGCAAGGACTTAAAGAAAAGGACGTGTATGAAGTCAATATTAACAATGAAGTTTAGAATCAGATGGCGACCATGGAGAGGAAATTGGACATGCTAGTGAAAGCCATGACTTCTTAGACCATCTCTCACATTTAGCAAATTGCACAAGTTGAGGCATGTGCCATATGTTTCCATTTTGACCATACCACTGACACTTATCCGATGTCTTCATTCACAGATCAGGAGCAAGCAAATTATGTGGGTTAGAATAATTATCCTCCAAAGAACAACCCATTCTCCAACACATACAATGCAGGGTGGCGAAACCACCCCAATCTCTCATGAAGTAATAATCAGAATGTGCAGAATCCACAAGAGCAGCAAAGAAATTTTCAGCAGAGGAATAATTATCAAGCTCCACCACAAGTGATGCAACCCAATCCAAAGCAGAAAAAAATGATCTTGAAGGGGCCATACTCCAGTTCATAACTGTACAGCAACAAACTAATGCTTAGACTAGTCTGTCTATTCAAAAATTGGAAGCAACAACTAGCCAGGCCATTCAGAGATTGGAAACACAAGTGGGGCAGATGGCTAAGGAGATGAGCGAGAAAAAGATGAGCAAATTCCCATCCCAAACAATACCCAATCCAAGAGGACATGTGTAACACCCCGGTCCCATATTGGGAAGAAGAGAAATAGCCCACATAGAGTGGGTGATTTATAAAGAGAGTCATGAGTGTTGAGTCTCACATCGCCTAGTTACTAGGTGAAACTGGGCTTTATAAGTAATTCTAGGGAAACTCCAAAATTGACTAGTCCTTTTGGGGTGATAGCGCAGATGTGTGGCTAG
>FXXK01002168.1:24472-43507 GCA_900184695.1 Betula pendula
TGCTAGCGCTTTCCCTGGGTCGTAAAATTGTATCAAAAGCCACCTACTAATGCCAGGATGTGGTATCGAAACACTGCATGACGTAGCTCGACGGCAGGACGTCAGGAGTTAAAGGGGAGTTTGTAACACCCGGTCCCATATTGGAAGAAGAGAAATAGCCCCATAGAGTGGTGATTTATCAAGAGAGTCATGAGATTGAGTCCACACTCGCTAGTTACTAGGTGAAACTGGGCTTATAAGTAATTCTAGGGAACTCCAAAATGATAGTCTTTTGGGTGATAGCGCAGATGTGCGCAGGCGCTTTTCCTGGGTCGTTACACATGAGCATGTCAATGCTGTGACATCTCTTAGGAGTGTAAGGTCATTGATAAAGGTGAGAAAAAAAGGAAATACAAGCATCCAAACAAACGACTTTCCAAAAAGGTAATTGAGAATGAGTATGTGACATTGCCACCCTTCCCTCAAAGTTAGTAAAGCCCAAGAACGAAAAACAATTGCTGGATGTTTTTGAAACTTATAAGAAAGTTAAAATCAATATTATAACTTGATGCAATTAAACAATTCTATCTTTATGCCAAGTTCTTAAAGGATTGTTGTACTAACAAGAGAAATTTTCAGGAGCATGACGCAAGTTGCGTTAACCGAGGAGGTAAGTGAGGTTTTGTTAAGAAAGTTACCCACCTAAGCTGAAAGATCTAGGTAGTTTTACTATCCCCATGTAGAATTGGTGGCAAACTCTTTGACCGTGCTTTGTTAGACTTGGGGGCAGGTATCAATTTACTACCTTATGGGGTTTATCAGAAATTGAGTTTGGGGGAACTTCAACCAACTCAATTACATTGCAATTGGCCAACAGAAGCATCAAGCGACCTAGAGGATGTTAGAAAATGTATTGTCAAGGTAGATAAATTTATTGTGCTTGTTGATTTTGTTGTCCTAGATATGGAGAACACTCATGCTATCATCCTTACCCATTATTTTAGGAAGATCTTTTATAAGCACTATTGATACTAACATAAGTGTTAAAAATGGTATTATAAGCATGGAAATAAATGGGGAAAAGGTCGAGTTCAAAATGTTTGATGCAATGAAGTTACCACAAGATAATTATGAGTGTTTCAATATTGATGTGGTCTAAAATACTGCTAAAGGAATTTTGCAAGTACACAGCATTGATTCCTTAGAGGTTGTCATGACTCATAGCCTCACAAAGCAAGAATGTGAGTCGGAGCATGAACGTGTTATTGACATCATTGATGCCACGCACTCCCTTGAGGCTTCTACACCTTATCTAAGAAGGTACACACTTTTCGTTGAAACTTTTGTACCTACTAACACTACTTTTTATCCTTCTATTGACAAGGCACCAGATTTGGAGTTAAAGCATGATGGATATGAAAATGATGAGTTGTGCAAGGAAAGAACCAAGAAATATCCTGATAAGCAACTTGTCAAGAAGGAGTTTTATGTGGGACAAAAGGTATTGATATACAATTCAGAATTAAAACTCTTTCCTAATAAGCTCAAGTCTCGATGGTATGGTCTTTATGATGTCACAAATGTTTATCCTCATAGAGCTGTGGAGGCCTATTGCAAAGAAAAGAATCAAACTTTCAAGGTGCATGGACACCGGGTAAGGCCCTACATGGAGATGGACGTTCAGTTCAGAGATAAGGATGTGGCCCTCTAATCTGTCCAGCATATTACTTGAGAGTCACACAGTCTGGCTGAAGACAATAAACTTAGCACTACTTGGGAGGTAACCTATGGACAAATCAGTGGTACTGAGACCACTTCATGCACTAAAAAGCCATATCCTTTAAAAATTTTGGTGTTTTTATTTTTTGTTTTATTTTCTGCTTATTTTTTTTAGTTTCTACTTTGTTTTCATGTTTGTACTTTTTCTTTGTTTTGTTTTAGCAATTTATTTTTCAGGAAAAGTGTGCTTGCATTCAAATTTGGGGGTATGCTATGAGCCATACCTAGTCCAACTAGTTTTCTCATCTCCCTGGTATGATCTTTTCATTTTCTGTACATATTGAGGACATTGTGTAATTCAAGTTTGGGAGTATGGGAAACACACACACACACATTTTGTCCAGATTTTTAGTTTTTTTTAAAAAAAAAATGCATATTCTTGTTATTCTTAAGAATTTGGTTGAACTAGAACTATGATTTGAATTTCATTTGCGAGTTTAGAATGTTGAACACATGATCATATGATTAGGATTCTAGGTCTTGTTACTTACCTTTGGCATATGAGCATTCATTTGTTTCAATTTAAATTGCCACGAGCACATTAGCACATAATTTGTGAGGTATGACATGTGAACCTGATTGTGTATATTTTCAACATCTTGGGTGAAGTTGGGTGACTTGTTGGATAGATACCTTGGCATATGAAAAAAAAAAGAAAAAAAAAGAACAATAGTCATGGCTAAGCCCAATTCTGTAGCATTTTTTACTCAAGTTAATAAGCCTTAAGGATGTCTCTACACCTAATGCCCTAAAAACCATCTGGTTTGAGAGCATTGACCTAACACTCATTACAAGGGTCAATTAGAAAGTTTAAAAGAATTGTGGTAGTTTACTTCTGTAGCCTTTTTTACTCGAGTTAGTAAGCCTTAAGGATATCTCTACACCTAGTGCCCAAAGCCATCTGGCTTGGGAGCATTGGCCTAACACTCATTACAAGGGACAATTAGAAAGCTTAAAAGAACTGAGCATTACACAACCTAACCAAAAAAAAAAGAAAGAAAGAAAGAGAGTATGCCATGGTTTTTCAATCCGATGAATACCCCGGTCAACTTTAAGATATTGAAAAACACCCAAAGTGGGTTTTCAGCCTATCTCTTCTAGTTTTCCTACATAGTATCAGAGCCATAAAAGACTAACGTCGCCTCTCTGTTTTACCTCTCTATAGCCTTTCATCAAACACCTAGTCTTCAACCTTCCTTCAATTGCCAACCTTCTTCTACTATACGATACAACACTTCCATGCAATACAGTACACCCCAATTCTCCCTCCAATTTTCGAATCAACCTACCCATAAAAGACTACACCTCTCTTCTTCCTTTGATCTTCTCCAAAATGCAAGAACCATGTCTTCTTTGTTTGCCTCCTCTTCCTTTGTTTCCTCTACACTTCCCATCTCATTTAATATCTCACACCTTTTCAACACTCCTATGGATCGCAGCACCTATTTATGTTGGAAGTCACAATTTGAGGACATACTTGAGCTTCATAATCTCAAGGACCTTGTCTCTGTGGGCTACACTCCTCCATCTAAGCTTTCTGATGGAACCCCCAATCCAGATTACTCTAAAGACAAGCTTGTTCTTAGTTGGATCAAAGCCACAACCTCTTCCTCGATCCAAACACTGCTCGTTCCACCGCTTGTGAAGCCTGGGCTCTCTTAGACAAATGGCTCTCTCCTCTGTCCAAGGTTCATCTCCGCACCTTGCGTGATCAAATCCGCACTCTCAAAAAGGATCTAGAAAAATCAGTTGGGGACTTCTTACTACATGCCAAATCCCTTGTTGATTCCCTTAGTGCAGCGGGCTCTCCAATCTCTGACACAGAACCTATTGAGTTCATAATCAATGGTCTTGGTCATGAATACAAAGAATTCATTACTTCTCTTTATCTTTGTCCAACAGATTTGAAGGAAATAAAACATAATCCTCAGATTTCCTCCTCCACCTATACTCAGGCCTCTAAGGTTCCTCATTGGTAACTGGCCATGCAAGAGGAACATGCAGCTCTTCATCGCAACCACACTTGGTCTCTTGTACTAGCCACCTCTTCCATGAATGTAGTTGGATGCCGGTGGGTCTTTAAAATCAAGCGTCAGGCTGATGGCTCTATTGAACACTACAAAGCGCGCTTAGTGGCCAAAGGGTATAACCAAAAAGAAGGCTTGGACTACGATGAGACCTTTAGCCCTGTGGTGAAGCCCTCCATTATTCGAACTATTCTTGCACTTGCTATTTCACGAAATTGGCCTCTAAAACAGCTGAATGTTCGCAATGCTTTCTTGAATGGTTTTCTTCAGGAAGAAGTCTACATGAAACAACCACCTAGCTTCTCCGATTCTCTTTGACCTCACCACGTTTGCAAACTTCATCGGGCTCTTTATGGACTCAAGCAAGCCCTTTGCGCATGGTTTCATCGCCTTCATTCCTTCTTGCTGAATAATGGTTTCTTCAATAGCCATTTTGATGCATCTCTCTTCATTGGACACTCATCTGCTCACTCCATCTACTTATTGGTTTATGTTGATGATTTAATTATCAATGGTACTCATCTACATGCTATCGAATGATTTATTGAGACACTTTGTTCCACCTTCGACAGCCGTCAACTAGGAGATCTTGGATACTTTCTCGTTATGGAAGTGATCCGCACTGCTACCACTCTCCATCTCTCACAATCTCGGTATGCTACTGATTTATTATCTAAGTTTAACATGGTGTCATGCAAACCGTGCAACACTCCACTTTCCTCCAGTACTCGTCTTTCCCTTCTTGACGTCGAAGTCTTGGATGGTCCCACCTTGTACTGTAGCATGGTTGAAGGATTACAATATCTCACCCTCTCTCGACTAGACATTGAATTCTTAGTCAATCAGGTGTGTCAATGTATGCACACTTCGCGAACCTCTCATCTCCAAGCTGTTAAGCGAATCTATCGCTATGTCAAAGGCACCATCGAGCATGGTCTCTCTTTTCATTCATTGGTTGATTATACCCTCTCGGCTTTTTCTGATTCAGATTAGGCAGAATCCCCTAATGATCGTTGCTTTACCACAGGTGCTTGTATCTTCCTTGGTCCCAATCTCCTCACTTGGACTGCCAAGAAACAATCCACTGTGTCACGGTCTAGCGCGGAAGCTGAATATCGAGCACTTGCCACAACCGTTGCTGAATTATGATGGTTTGGTTATCTCTTTTGTGAACTGGGTATTCCTATGTGTGCCCCGCCACATATATTTTGTGACAATATTTCTGCTCTACATATGGCATCTAACTCGGTCTTCATACAAGAACCCACCATATTGAAATTAATTATCATTTCATCTGGAAGCTTCTTGCCCATGGTGCTTTATGGATTCGTTATGTTCCCACCGCGAACCAATTGGCAGACATCTTTACCAAAGGACTCACACGTGAACGGTTTGTGCTTCTTGCTTCCAAGCTCAACCTCCACTCAATACCGTTTCCCTTGCGGGGGCGTGAAGGAAATAAAACATAATCCCCATATTTCCTCCTCAATCATAATCGTAATCCCAATCCCATAATCCTCTCCTCAATCACAATCCCATGATTTTCTCCCTATTAATTGTAGAGATCTTTTGTATTAACTGTAATGTTGTAATTTATCTATAAATAATAGAATAGACGACACACCCAAAGTGGGTTTTCAGCCTATCTCTTCTACTTTTCTTACAAAAAATGGGCTTAACTCAATTTCAAATGACGTCTTGTAAAATGAGGGATACCAAAGCCTTATAAAGAGTACATACATAAAAAATTCTAATGATGTGAAACTTCCAACATAGCCTAAAGTCACTGTAGAAATCCAAACACCGACATTCACAAAGACCAGTTTTGGGACCCGGTAATCATGCGGGAATTTTGTACAGAGGGTGATAAGGATGAAAGAGTAGGTGAGAAAGTGGAAACAGGGTAAGACCCTTGTGGTAAGTGAGTCGTGCTACCTTACGGACGTGTAGTTCTACTCGTGGTAAGTTAGTAGAAGGTGCAAATGTGGTGGGGTTAGAAGTAGTTGAGGTAGTTGAGGTTACATGATGAGGTGGCGAGGAGATGGGACTCATGAATGGACTTGACGATGTTGAAGGGGACAAGCAACAGTGTCGGTTTCCTTTGTGATAGCAAGCAAAAGTTTTTCATGAAATTAAACACATTGCTTGAGAGGCGGAGGAGGTGACAGTTCGGTTCCTCTATGCGACACACTTTGGAAAATGGCTCAGGCTTCTTAAGAAGCATAATCATATATACTTTGATCTGAAAATTAGTTTCTGAAAAAACTTTTACTCTAAAACAAACGCAGCCTTTTTTTTTTTTCCAAAGTCAATCTCTTTCTTTCTCAAATAACTTATCTCATCCTGCATAGATAACAAACTCTCTAGCTCCACCTTATCAAAATTAATCGAAATATCTAGTAGACCTCTTAAGGCTTAGAAGTTTCTAGTGCAAGGGTAGCTTCAGGGAGGAACTAGCATTTGAAGTTAGAGGGGATAAAATTAAAAAAATTAAAAATTTGGAGGATTAAATGAAGTGAATGTTGTCGTAGGCGTTACCTTTCACCATCACAATATAAATAAGTCTAACGTCCGTGAGATATTTAATTATTGTAGTCCGTATACATATCATAAAAATAAAAAATAAAAAAGAAGACAAAAGTTGCACATGTGCGATCAAAAGGGGATGTAAGATAACTCAAGAGTCAAGACCGTCCATTTGCTAAAGAAAACAAAAGAAAAAAAATATATATATATATATCCCATTCCCATAATTAATTAAGTGAATATCTTTATTCAATAAAAACTTCAATAAAAAATGACATGTTAAAAATGAGTAAATATATATGTCAATTTTTATGTTTATTTTGTATCAATTAAAAATAATGTGGCTTTTAAAATCACAATTGAATTTAAAGTAATTATATATGTCACCCTCCATGTTTACCTTATGTCAATCAAAAGTGATGTGGCTTTTAAAATCACCATTGAATTTATAATTGATTATTATTGACTTTTGATCTAATAGTAATTTTAAAAACTATGTCACTTTTAGTAGACACAAGGTAAATATGAAGGTGACTTGTATCATTACTCTTGAATTTATGATAAATTATTATTGACTTTTGATTCAATAATGATTTTAAAAGTTACATTAATTTTGGTTGACACAAGGTTGACATGTATTATTACTCGTTAAAAATATATGAGAAATGATTCATTTACTCTCTTGGTCTTTCTCCCATCCTCATACTTTTTAAAAGTACCATTGAATCTGTGGGTCTTATATAAGTTCTACACATGAAACCCCCACATAATGAGGGATTAGAATCCTCTACAATTTCAAAGTTTATCAAATTACGCTCTTTCAGGCCATTCCTTAGATCGAACGACTTGAAAAATGTCATTTATTAAAAAAGTAGTATTCTACTGATAAGAATTGAGTATATTTTCATCAGATTCTTGTTCTCTACATTGTAAAAAGGTTTTGAGTAAAAAAAAATATATTTTGATTTTATAAAAAAGAAGCGTCTTTTCAAAAATAAAAAAGAAGCTTTCTATGAGGGAACTTTTTGACTGACTTTGTAACTTGTCTACTTTTTAATATGAATGACCTAAAATAATGTAATTTGAGAATCTAAAATTTTAAAGAAATTGTTGGAGATTATTATTCCCACATGAAACTTATAGATCCAATAATAATTTTAAAAAATAAGAAGATGAAATAATTACCAAAAAAGATGTATAGCAATTTCCAAAAATATGCCTTACAACTAAAATTTGTTTATGTTTGGAATTGTAAAATAAACGTCTTTTAGGATATTGACTAAAAATTAACTTAGTATTACATCTTTCATCAACATGATTAATTATTGGGAGAAACTTCACTTACCCCCATAAATTGTTACGACTTATGTAATGTTTTCCTTAAACTTCAAAACCTTTCAATTTAGTGTATCCAACTTTTAACTCTTTTCAATGTCCTCATTCTGTTAGTTAATTATGTCAAATCAAACGGTCAAAGGAGTGAAATGACTTTTATGTCCCTAATTTTTTAAAAAAAAAACTTACAAATTTATCATTAATTTCGAATAAAAATTTAATTTATATATATATATCAAGGGTTTGGGTCTGACCCAAATGTGGGTCACCAAACCCACATTGGATTACACCATGACACACGTTGGGTCATAACATGACCCACAGTGACCCACACTGGGTCACATTGTGACCCAACCGTAGGTCACTTTTTAAAAAAAAAAAATTAAAAATTGAAAAAAATTAAGAGTATTTAGATAATTTAATACAATTCCATTAAGATTTAACACAAAATTCTAACGGAAGGAGACATTAAAAAGAGTTACAAGTTGAATACATTAAATTAAAAGGTTTTGAAGTTTGTGATAAATATTATAAAAGTTGTGATAATTGAGAAAGTGAAAGTGAAGTTTCCTAATTATTGTTTATATAAATGCATATAGACTAAAAATATCACCAATGTCTACTTTTTAGATAAATAATGTGGGAACCACCGTTTTAAAACAAATCCTAGAGGTGACAGTTCAAGATTTCTCATTCATGATGGCTACCAACTTTGAATCTGCTTACCACCTGAGCCAACTTGCGCATCCTCTTCTGAAAAAATCTGGAGCAGGAAGTAATGTTCTCCTTTCTTCCGTTTGTGGATTGTTGTCAATAGGTGGTGCATCCATTTATGGAGCAACTAAAGGTAATATATATATATATATATATATACATACTTGTGTCAATTTCATTTTCAATATTGACAGGTTATGGATAATATTGTAAATTTACGGCGTGGCCTGAATTATGTGTGTGAATTGTCATGTTTTATTGTAGGAGCAATAAACCAACTTACTAGAAGTTTGGCATGTGAGTGGGCAGGAGACAATATCCGGACCAACTGCGTTGCACCTGGGGCGACAAAAACTCCTTTATTGCAGCTAAATAAATCTGTCTTTCTCCTTATATAGCATGCGAAGAACAAGCGGAAAAGATAAACGTATCTCCATTTGTTAGACACGAGTTTTCCATCTCTCTACCTGATAGATGTGTCCCTGTCTGTTTGTATAGAGAAGACTATTACATCAATCCTAAAATTTCACCGATGATTAATGAAGTCTAATGCCCTAACTTCATCTATATTTAGGGTTAGAGTACATGGCTTCAGGGATGGAACTATAAAGTTAAGTTTAGGAAGGCCAAACTATAGGGAAAAAAAAAATTGAGGGGCCAAAATAAAAAATAGGACCTAAAATGTGGTTTTCTTAACAAATTTAAAGTTAAAGAAAGACAAGTTCCGTCACTGCATGGCTTCTTCAAGTGCTTACAAAATGGTACAACTTATTATGGACCTAAAAATAAAAATGATTATGTCAATCCACCCAAAAAGAAATAAATACAACAATAATATCCCACTTGGACATGGTAAGTCATTCAACCACAAAACAAATGCATTTGGCTTGCCTGTTAGAATGTTAATTATGTGATTAAATTTACCATTTTTTATAAGTTTAAACTTTTAAAAGAAGTAGTAATTTAGCATGATAATGTAGTATTTTTGTTTTGATCGTGTTTGTATTTTTTGTTCTCCTTTTATATATATCCTTGTGCTTACTAATTCCTATTAGTATTATAGGCACTCGAAGGCAAAACCTTGGAAATTTTAAATTCACGGACTCCTCTTGGACGACCTGCGTAGCCAGAGGAGATATCATCCTTGGTAGCGTTTCTCTGCCTACCTGCAGCCTCTTACATAACTGGACAGACAATCTATGTTGATGGAGGGATGACTGCGTATGGATTGGATCCGTAGAATATAAGGACATGTAGATAATCAGATATAATAAATTTCCCAACTCCAAAATTGTTCCTTCTATGTCTTCAATTTTATGTTTGTTTTAACGTTCAGGCATGTATCCATCTCGTAATAATAAGCTTAATTAAGTAGAGCTTGTATATGGTTTTATTTATGAGCTTAAATAAGCTTAATTAAGCTTAATTAAGTAGAGCATGTATCCATCTCGTAATAATAACCACTTATTGGGTTTGTTATAATCAAGCTACAATAATATTGTTCCACCTTTATGAGTGGTTCTGAGATTGTTGATTTTCTATATAAAATGGAAACTTTGATTCGCCCTCTTCGATATGCTAGATTTGGCATGCACACCGTAGAAAATATTTCTACTTTTGGTGCTTGAAGATATATTTATGCAAAATTTTCTGTGATTCCTTTTGTCTCGACAGACTGAAATAAATTTGTTTCCTCCTGTTTTCCTATTTGTCATATTGTTTGCCACACCCTAGCAGTCTTCTGTGAATATAAAAGAAAAAAAAATCCAAAGAAACACTTTCAACCGTACCATTCCCAAAAACTTATTCTGAACAAATTTCTCAAGCTGAGAACACAATCCTATCATTAAGCAAAACAATCATGTAGAAAAGAATCAAAATTTATTTGGAAAACCTTTTGAACGTGAAGTGAAAAATTTCGACAGAACTTCGAAGAAATCCACGTACTGGAGTGAAATATGTTACAATATCTTCTCAGTTGTTTATACCCAAAAGTTGAAATCTACACTAACAATTAATGGACATAATAATTTAGGGGTGTACATGCGGATATCACTTTTAGATATCCGCATCCGTATTATGTTTTTACTAACGGCATTCGCGCGGTTATTACGGTTATTCGCACTATTCACATATTAGGTTATGAACCTATTTTAGTTTTTTGAACCTTCTTTGAGTCTCTATTAGGACATTTTTTTAATTTAAAAAAAAAAAAAGAATATTAGGACTTATAAGAGACCCTTTCATCCGGATGGTCTGTAAAATAAAAGTTTTACAGCCTTCAATTACATTGTGACAACTCAGCTAAAAATATAAAATCTCACCAAATACTCTAAACATGAATACACTCGATCATTTTGTCATCCCCACTGCTTAACCATTGCTCTGCCCCCTTAAACCACCGATCCACCGACCTCAGTCCCAGATTCAGCCACTGGCCACGGCCAGACCAGGCCGCCATTTCCTCCACCTTCTCTGGCCCACAAGCACGGCGATTTCTCCGCCGTACTCTGCCGTGAGGCCATCACCGGTACACCGTACACACCCATCAATCAACGTCATCTATTGATTTGCCCAGCCGATAACGATGATCCCCAAGACCCAATTGCCTTTCTTCCCCAAATCTGCTGGTACCGTCGAGGATCCACGCTCTTCTCTTTCCGATTTGATCTCTAGAAATCGCAAAGTTTCTGCTCATACCTCGTGGTTGAGACCCACGGCCAACAGAGCCCCCATAATCTACTGCCATTGATTCTGACACAACTGGACCGAACCCATAACCCACTGGTCCCAGCGATCCAAGCCATTAGCTATGGAGACTTGGATGCCATCAGCTATGGAGACTTGAACCGCCGCATCACTCCACCTCCCTAAGCGTTGTCGTCAAGAACTGGCGGCCGAGCACAGTTATGGCCACAGCTCACGGCGGCCAGTGCTGGCGCCCAGTGGCTAGATCTGGCCGCAGCAGGCGCGGCCCATTCTGGCTACAGCTCGCTACGGCCAGTTCTGGCCATGCCCAATGGCCAGATCTGTCCGCAGCTAGTGGCCAGATATGGCCAGTTCTGGCCATGCCCAATGGCCAGATCTGTCCGCAGCTAGTGGCCAGATATGGCCGTAGAGGGCGTGGCCAATTCTGGCCGCGTGTAGTGGCTCCGAGGTGGCTCCTGTGGGATTGGGGTGCGGCGTTTGGCATAGGCAGTGGCTCCGGTGGTTTAAGGATATGGTGTCACAGTTTGGACCCCTTAACTCAAATCTAGCCCTTTTGGCTGCTACTATATTTAGAAAAAATTTCATAAAGTCCTTTTAAATTTTCAACCATTTTAAAATGTCTCCATAATGTTTAAAAATTCTCATTTTAGTCTTATAAATTTCTAATTTTTGTCATTTAGTCTAATTTTTTATTAAATCCTGTCAAAATTATTTTTTTAAGAAATAAAATAAAAAAAATTTCAACAAAACCATTATTGTTCTATTTATTACTGTTTGTCCGCAAGTCGAAGAGAAAGTAGCACTCTCTCTCTTTGGCCATTTTCAAGGGCATTATGAATAAAATCAGAATTAGAATCTTGTCGTTGGTCTAAACCCAATATTCATGAGCAAATCATTCAGGTACTACACAACGAAGCAGAACTACATGATGATAGAAAAAACTGGTTAGCAAAAGCAACCCCCAAGCCGAACCACCTCTTTAGCTTGGGGGTTGGCCGAGCCATTTCTCAGGGTATCGAGGGTGGTCTAACCACCCTATCTCTCTAATAAAAAAGTTATATTTTTTTATTTGAAAGAAAAATGAGAAATTTTAACCCCCAAAATTGGCTTTTGATTTTAAATAAAACATTTGTAGGAGTGGGTCACATGCGGCTTTCATCATTCATTTCAACAGCAAATGTATGGTGCCAACTGCAAAACAATGGTAGTTATAGGGGGTTAGAGTGTCACAAATTAAATGGTAGTTTGGGATAAGTGTAAAAGAGGTGTCAATTCGAAAAGGGTATAGAGCAGGCCGGTTCGATAAGTTTTAGGGATAAGGCAACAAATTTAAGTGGGGCATCTTTGATATATAAATATTAATTAATTAAATAACATTAATATTAATTTTAGTTTAATATTTTTATTTAAAATCACTTCTTGCTTTTTGTCATTAATTTTTTCCAAATGATATGTAGAATTCATTTCTATTGCAAGACATTTAGTTTTAATAGATGACATATTGTATTAAGCTAAAATATAATTCTTTTTGTGTAGAATTTAACTGTGAAAAATGAAATTTTCTTTATTCTAAACATTTTTTTTTAATGGATGAACTTAGCTAACATGTTGATTTTAATTACAAGCAAAATGTCTAATTTCTCAATATCTTTGAATTCAATTATTTGTAATTATTTTTACCATATTCTATATGTTGGAATTTACAATAATATAGCACAGCGGAAATAGGGCAGTACCTCACTTGCACTGCGATCAAGTGTTGTTCCACGTGAGTCTTCTTGTCTTCTTCTTCTCCCGGTGGCAGAATACACCACCAGAATTTTCTGGAGTGATATTCCCTAAACCCACAGTCTAAGAGCACACAATAAGAGAAAAAACACTGAGAAGAGAATTTCTGTGATGATTGATGATCCAACCCATCCAGTGGGGGGCTTTATATAGCCTCTTCCCCATTGATGGAGAAGAGCCACAATCGGAGTAACGCATGGGCGTTACTCCAATTTTCTCGCAGGCATAACGCCTATCATCACAACCAACAGGCGTTATGCCCGTTGGTCTTAATTCCACAAGCCAGGCGCATAACGCCTGTAACGCATGTTTCCTTGAACATGCTGAGGAGAGTTGCCATGTGGGCGCTCCAAAATCAACATCTCCCACTCGCACACTATGGGCACGACCTGGTCATGCATCTCTCAATGTATTTTCCATTATATTCATACTTGCAAATAGACTGTGCGACCACCGAGCACTCCTGTAAAAAAGGGAGTACTATACCAAATCTTTACTAAGAAAGACCAGCATAGCAACATCCAATAAAAAGTGTCTCGTTATGCCCTAGACTCATTCGAACACATCTGATCAAGCATTTCTAATCCCTCTCGAGTTAAAAAAAACTTAGAACAATGCTTGACCTACTCATAACTACCATGATGTATTCACAATTATGTCGCTATTACCACACAGCGCCTTAACTTGTCGACAGTGAATACACTCAGGGATGTGTTTTCGAATAGTCTTCCCTTCGCCCTCATGTCATTCAATTTTGGTCCAATCGCTTCCCAGCTATGCCCCTTTAGACTGCATCTATCATAGTCATAGGCAACATGCTAGAGTAGCAGACACTGAGACCTCAACCTCATGACATAGTCAAAGGTCACATAGGGTATAAATAAGGTCATTAACAATGACCTATGGAACTCACACGGTGAGGAAGCAGGGATCGATCTACTCACCTTCACTATCGGTCGCATAAGCGCATGTAGTATGAAATACATGCTACAGTGGAATTCTCTTTTCAAAATAAAGAGCGTATGTCTAAACTCAATACACCGTACAAATCTTAGTCTAGTCGCTGCTACCCGAGCGCCTAACTTGAGTCCTCTTATTTGCTCGCCACTTCAGGCGCCAAATTAAGGTCTCACATCTGGCTAATCACAAGCTACATGGATTGTGGGTTATCCATGCACGGTCTTAATTAAGACCTCATCTTAACTTTCGCTAAGGCGACAAATTTTGTGTGTCAACCTACTTTATATGCTACATAAGCATTAAAGCACACAATGTCTCATCTCTGCTCGCTACCTAAGCGCCAGAGGCGGTTGCTCGTGTGAGTGAGCCAACCTTGGCCTGTCGACATACCTTTTATACCATGAAATGAATCACATGGTAAGTGTGTGTATTAATCATCATGCCATATGATAAAACCAATTAATGAATAACATCATATGCATTAATAAATAAATATCCCAAAAAGAGTACAACAATGATCAAAAAACAATTACATTCTACGCAGTCCTAAACTCCTAACATGAGCTTGAAAAGCATTTCTAGCTATAGGTTTTGTTAGGGGATCTGCGATCATGAGACTCGTAGAAATGTGTTTCAAGACCACCTCCTTATGCGCAACCATGTCTCTAATGTAGTGGTACCGTATGTCAATGTGTTTGGATTTTCCATGATATTTGGGGTCCTTAGCATAGGCAAGAGCTGCCGTACTATCACAATGGATTGTCACAGGATCTGAAGCATCTGTGACAATCTCAAGATGCTGAAGGAACCTCCTCAACCAAACAGCTTCCTGAACTGCTGCTGAACAAGCTACATACTCTGCCTCCATGGTTGATAAAGCTATACAGGATTGTTTCTTGCTACTCCAAGTAATGGCACCATTATTGAGCAAGAAAGTATATCCAGATGTCGATTTGCGCTCATCTAGGTCACTGCCCCAATCGGCATCACTATACCCAACCAGCTGCAAATCTGAACCCTTATAGCAAAGTACATAGTCCATGGTTCCTCTGAGGTATCTCAATATCCTCTTGACTGCTTTCCAATGGGTCAGTCCGGGGTTAGATTGGAATCTACTGACCAAGCCAACTGCATAGCATCTGTTCGGCCGAGTACACATCATAGCATACATCAGGCTGCCTACAGCGCTAGCATAAGGAACACGGGCCATTTTTTCTATCTCATCTTGAGTTTTAGGACACATCTCTTGATACAAGTTTTCGCCTTTAACAACATGACTGTCAATAGGTTTGCAATCACTCATCTGAAAGCGTTCAAGAACCTTCTTTATATAGGTTTGTTGAGACAAACCTAGAAGTTTCTTTGAACGATCCCTGAGGATCTTAACTCCCAGAATGTAGTCTGCCTCACCCATGTCCTTCATCTCAAAGTTAGAGGACAGCCACCCTTTGGTGGCGACAATCATATCCTTATCATTTCCAGCCAACAATATGTCATCGACATACAACGACATAATGATGAAACTCCTTTTGGACCGTTTGACATAGACACAATGATCTTCTTCGATCATCGTAAAACCATTCAAAAGAACGGCTTGATGGAATCTAAGATACCATTGTCTAGATGATTGCTTCAGGCCATAAATGGATCGTTTGAGCTTGCATACTTTGCGCTCTTGTCCATCGGCCACGAAACCAGCTGGCTGATCCATATAGATCTCCTCATCTAGTTCTCCATTGAGAAAAGCTGTCTTAACGTCCATTTGGTAAAGTTCCAAATCCATATAAGCAACGATGGCCAGAATCAGACGAATTGAGGCAAACCTCACTACCGGTGAGAAGGTTTCCTCATAGTCTATACCCTCTTGTTGGGTATAACCTTTCGCCACAAGGCGAGCCTTGTACCTTTCTATTGAACCATCCGCTTTGCGTTTGACCTTAAGAACCCATTTGTTCCCAATGGCCTTTCGCCCTGGCGGTAGGTGCACCAGATCCCAGACCTGGTTAGTCCTCATTGACTCTATCTCGTCATGCATTGCCTTAATCCAATCCTCTTTAGCAGAAGATGAGAGAGCCTCTTGAATTGTCTTAGGCTCATCATCGTCATGCGGAGCAATCATGAAAGCTTCCCCTTCAATCTCGAAACGACGACGGGGAATATATCCACGGTTGCTTCTACGCGGCTGAGGTTGTTGTGAATCATTCTCTAATGGTATGCTCCCACTAGGCGGCAAGTCACTCCCACTGTCCCTAGGAGCTTGAGGAATTTCTACCTCATTCTCAACTAGGCTACTTAGAGCGCCTTCCTCTTGATCCATAGTCTCAAAAAACTCTAAGCTTTTATCAACCTCACCTCTGCTTGGAAACTCATCCTCGATGAAATCCACATCTCGTGACTCTATCTCAGTCACACTTCCATCGGTTTGTTCACCTATCAAAACATAGCCCTTGGAATGGTCAGAGTATCTTATAAAGATACATTTTTTTTCCTCTAGGGCCTAACTTCCCATACTTATGAGAAGTGTCATGAACAAAACCTGCTGAGCCCCATGGCCGCAAATAACTCAAAATGGGTTTTTTGCCAGTCCATAACTCATAAGGAGTGGAAGGTACTGATTTGGAGGGCACTCGGTTAAGAATGTAGGCAGCAGTCAAAAGTGCATCCCCCCAATATGAAATTGGTAGGTTTGCTTGCGCCATCATTGACCTAACCATCTCTAGCAGTGTTCGATTTCTCCTTTCTGCCACACCATTTTGTTGTGGCGTTCTGGGCATCGTTAACTGCCTTTTGATTCCTTTTTCATCACAGAGCCTCTTAAATTGCTTAGACAGATATTCGCGTCCCCGATCAGTTCTTAGAGCCTTAATACTCCTGT
The DNA here is from genome assembly GCA_900184695.1 of Betula pendula. Classification (NCBI taxonomy): domain Eukaryota; kingdom Viridiplantae; phylum Streptophyta; class Magnoliopsida; order Fagales; family Betulaceae; genus Betula; species Betula pendula. The sequence goes on from FXXK01002168.1 coordinate 41,165, forward strand.
CCAATTGATTCTCAACCATACTCATATATTGTCTAAAGCAATCCAATGCTTCGGACTTATGGGAGATCAAATAGACATGAGCGTATCGCGAAAAATCATCTATAAATGTGATGAAATAGACACTCCCGTGTCTTGCCCTCACATTCATTGGGCCACAGATGTCAGAGTGGACTAATTGTAACGGAAAAAAATGCCCTTGTGGCTTTTCCAAACGGTTTTCTGATTGACTTTCCCAACAGACAATGTTCACACGTGGGTAGAGAGACCTTAGCGAGATTGCCTATGAGGCTTTCTCTAGCTAATCTAGTCATCCTATCTTTCCCAATATGGCCAAGTCTATCATGCCATTTAATTGAATCCACATTATCAGAAGAAGTCAATAAAGCAAATGAATTATCAGATGTATAATAATTCAAATCCAAAATCAAAAATCCGTCTGAAATAAAACCGCATCCATAATAAATTGTTCCCAGATATATGAAAACACCATCATCAAAAACAAGCCGAAAACCAAGTTTGAGTAAAGTAACTACAGAAAGTAAATTTCGTCGAATTTCAGGAGCGTATAACACATCGTGGAGTAATAGAGTGCGTCCACCTCGCAAATCCAGCTTGTAGGTACCGATACCGAGTACCTCCACGCTAGCTCCATTTCCCACTTTGATGTCTCTACTCCCAACAGGAATTCGACGATACTCCACAAATCCGACCCGATCTCGCGCTACATGTTCGGTTGCTGCTGAATCTACAGTCCACACAGGAGAGGAATAAGCAACCATAACATGGCTAGTAACAAAAACATAGCGAGAAAAGTCAGAGAGTACCTTCTTCGGCTCAGTGCACTCACGAGCGAAGTGGCCTTCCTTTCAAAAATTGAAACAAACCACTTTGGACTTATCTTTTATACCAGCGCGCTTACCTCTCTTGCGCTTGAAAGTCCTTGGTTTCATTGGCGCTGGTCCAACAGCTCCTTGATTGTTCTTGCGCTTGGGCTTGAATGCCCTACGCGAATTTGACTCTGCCATGTAAGCGGAACTTTTTGGCTTAGCAGCCTCTAGGCGCTCAGCTTCAAGTTCCAAATGACGCGACACATCATCAAAAGTTTTGATGTTTTCATTGTGCGTCAAATTCTGGCTCATAGTCTCCCAAGAGCTAGGCAATGAACTAATCACTGCTTGGACCTGCTGCTCATCAGTCAAGTGGTTTCCGGCTGCTTTGAGTTCGCGGATCATGGATGACATCACCCTAAGATGCTGCTTCATCTTATGATCTGAGCGCATCTTATAGGAGTCAAATCTCATGGTCAATCCACGCAGTCGGGTGGCTGAAGTACCACCATACTTTAACTTCAGTGCTTCCCACATTTGTTGAGCAGTTGGATACTCTTCGAACTCACCAATTAGGTCATTGTGCATGCCGCTTAACATTGTAAAGCGCGTACAACGATCCTTGTTGCGCCAATTTTCAAAGGCTGCAAGATCCTTTGTATGTTGTTCAGTATCGCCTTTTTCTGGCTCAGTCAGCGAATGGGACAGGGTCTCCAAGACCTCTTGTTCATTTAAGACATATCGGATCTTACGATGCCAAATGTCATAGTTTTCCCCATCCAATTTTTCCCCTTTGTTCAAATCAGCAACAATGCCTTTTGAAGCCATATCACTACAAAAAATGCGCAAAGGGATATTACACACACATAAAAAAAAATTTTGCCGCTTTAATCTAAGTTAAATAAAAACAATTATTAACCCGTTGCGGGATCGAAAATTCGCTAGGCTTCCTAATCATCTCCCGCGCCACAAGTGTTAAATTATTAATATTCAACTTAATTTTAGCGCAAAATTATGTATGGGAGAAAAAAAAAATATCAACTCAACCATACTCCCACTTATTCAAAATAACATAGGCAGAAAAAAAATATATGCCTCCTTTTTGCCAACAAAAAAAAATATGTATATATGCTCAAAAAAAAAAAACAGCACGTATTTGCCATATATAATAAAGGTGAAGGCATTTTTTATCAGTGGAGTACCTGCGGCCCAGTGGTAAAGCGCTGGTGTGGAGATCGTGATGTCCTGGTTTCGACCCCCAAACCATTCAAAAAAATATTTTATTAAACGTCTTAATATGTAACCGGGCTGGGCAAGCTGACTTTGTTTGGGTCTGCTTTCCTGAGCTGCAGGCTGCCAGGCCCAGTAAGGGCTTTCAAGTTTTTTTTTTTTCTTTTAAAACATTTCAAATGGGCCTCACATTCAAGTTTTAAAAAAAACTTTGCACATTCAGCTTTTTAAGAAAAAACGGCCCTGCTCATTCAGTGATTTAAAAAAAAAAACCCCGGCCCTGCAC
>FXXK01002169.1:4143-16949 GCA_900184695.1 Betula pendula
CCTCCAACATCATCAAAGTGAGAAAAGTGTGAACTGAAGAAAAAGCCCACAGTCAATTTTTGTTATCTCTGTCAGATGGAGAGTTTTGAAGAAGTCGCTGACAGAAGAAACTGCTGCTTGGGACTTTGGGAGAGAAGCTAGAAAATTGTAACATGAAGAAGTCTCTCACTTAACCGTTTTTTCTAAAGCAAGATTATATAACCCTCAAGATGGAAGGAAGGGTACGCCTCTTGGTTAATCATGCTTGATGAATAATAAAATTCTTAGGACTTGAAAAATAATGATATTCAACGTGAGAATGAAGACAAGCCTGATTTTGTTATGTCACTACCTGAAGTCTTGGATAATTCGTTAATTCAATGTTATATGGTAGAGACACCATCTCATAGTGGACGTTAAGTCTTCTTTGAATTTATGGAATTGAGAACAAGATTAAATTGGGAAAGGTAGTGATAATCATGCATAGGGTTTTATTTGTTAAGGTCGTTCAGAAAAATTCCTATTCTAGGAGATTCGACTAGGTGAGAAAGATAAGACTCAGATATAAGAGGCCGATCGCAATCCAACTCGAAGAACAATGTTAAGTGTTATTATTGTAAAAAGTATGGGCATTACAAATCTGAGTGTCCGAAGCTGCAAAATAAAGAGGAAGGTGATGAGCCAAGTTTCTCTTCTGTGGCTGGTGTTGTCGAAGAAAATTATGAAGATTCAGAATTTGTCCTTGCAGTTACTGTTTCTGATGGTCGTTTTAACGATAAGTGGATCCTTGATACTGCATGTACATTTCATATGTCCCCTAAAAAGGATTGGTTTACTACTTATGAGTCAGTAAATGGTGGTACAGTCTTGATGGGAAACGATGTTGCCTGCAAGATTGTTGGTATCGGTACAATCAAAATAAGGATGCACGATGGGATTGTTAGGACTTTGACGAATGTTCGACACATACCAGATTTGAAGAAAAATCTTATTTCTTTGGGCACTTTGGACTCCCTTGGATACAAGTATTCCAGTGAAGGTGGAGTTATCAGGGTTAGTAATGACTCATTGATTGTGATGGAAGGTAACAAGGTTGATGGCCTCTACTTTCTTCAGGGCAGTACGGTGACAGGTTCAGATGTTGTGTCTTCTTCGGATAATCTAGAGTCAGACACTGCTCGGTTATGGCAAATGTGGTTGGGTCATAGCATGGAGGTGGAGCTTCAGGTGGAAGCTTCACAGATGGTGCAAGATGGCACTCAAAATCAGCCCGTCACAGATGGCCATGGTTCCAGTTCTTTTGATGATCCACAAGAAGAGCAAGATATCAGTATTGCGACTGGTAGACAAAGGAGGCTGATTAGTCCACCTCAGAGATATGGCTATGCAGATTTAGTAGTGTATGCACTTACTGTGGCAGAGAACACCACGTTCCAGAAACCTTCCGCCCTTTCAGAAGCTGTCACAAGTAGTGAGTCTGCATATTGGGTTATTGCCATGAATGGGGAGATTGAGTCTCTTCATAAGAACCAAACATGTGATTTGGTGAAATTGTCTAAGAGTGCTAAGACTGTCAAGTTGCGAAGATCGTCGTATGGCTTGAAACAATCTCATTGTCAGTGGTACAAGCACTTCATGTATTACAGACAATTGTTAGATGGTTCTTTTGTTTATTTGTTGCTCTATGTGGATGACATGCTTATTGTTGCTAAAAGCATGTTTGAAGTTAAGAGATTGAAATCTCTTTTGGGTGATGAATTTGAAATGATGGATTTTGGTGGTGCGAAGAAAATCCTTTGGTCAGTGAGTACTCCGTATGACAAAGGAGTTACCATTAGTTGGAAAGCAACATTACAGTCGACAGTTGCTTTATCCACTACAGAGACAAAGTATATGGCAATGGTGGAGTCAATGAAAGAAGCAATTTGGTTAAGAGGTTTGGTCAGTGATCTGGGTTTACAACAGAATAAGACTATTATATTTTGTGATAGTCTGAGCGCAATACATCTGACCAAAAATCAAATGTATCATGAGAGGACCAAACACATTGATGTCAGATATCATTTTCTTCGGATGGTTGTGACACAGGGAGATATCATTTTGAAGAAAATTGTCATGACAGAAAATCTAGTGGATATGTTGACTAAGCCGGTTCCGGTTTCTCAAGTTCAAGCATTGCTTGGGCTTGATTGTATTGGTAGTTTGTGATTGCCCTTAGGGGTATTGGAGGAGACGTCATGAGGAGATTTGCATTGGAGACTTGATGAAATTCAAGTCAAGGTGGAGATTTGTCGTGATATGACTTGAATTACCTCAAGTCAATAATTAATATATGGGGCCCATGTCTTTGCTTCTCCAAATTGGAGTTGGAATTCACTTTTCATACTCCAAGTCGTAATAGGTCTTGCTAAGCCGACATTGAGCCTTTATTTAAGGAGCATCAATTCGGTCTTTGAACTGGCAGTACGCATTGGGAGAGCCACAGCTTCAGTTTAGTTTTTCACAAGTTGTGCCGCACGCAACTTAGAGGAAAAAGAGATTTTCTCTTTGTTATTTTCTCTTTTGTGTAAGAGTGAAATTTGGGGTTTGGGGCTTTGGTTTTTGAGTGGTTTCTCTATGGTACTGTTTGTACTCCATCTTTTGTTAGTGAATTTCTCCGGATCGTCTCCGCCAGTGGATGTAGGCTTGTTAAGCTGAACCACTTAAATCTTGGTGTCTTGTGTGACTGGTTTATTTTCTATTCTGCTATTTTCTGCTTATTTGGAGATCCTAAATTCCGCTTTGTCACAACACCAGACAATGTTTTCGGCAGAAAAACATTTTCTTGAAAAATAATTTATCTAAAAATAATTTTTGACAGAAATCATTTTATGTCGAAACAAACGGAGACTAAAAACATAAAGTAGCAGCATCTTACATCATCAAATGGTCCCAAACAAACCCAACAAGTAACATTAAAAAAAATAATTATAATAAGAATCTCATATAGTCTAACTTTTCTTTTACAACCATCACAATATCAAATAAAAACAAATCAAATAATAGCATCAAAAAATTTAAAAGTTCATCAACCAAAAATCAATGTTACGGATTACATATATAATGAAGTTTTCCCTACATATGATTATTTGGAAAAATGAAAAAATAATGTGGCAGTAGCAACTTTTGATTTTATCTCAATTAGAAAAAGAAGAAAATTTAGTGGAAGTTGAAATGAATCCTATAAATTTGACGGAGATAATTTTGTATGTGACATTTAGGAATTGAGAAAACCGTAGGGAAGTACGAGGATCACCAACTACCAAGCTAAGTATTTAGCGTGCCTTTTTTTTTTTATTAAAAAAAATGTTTAAGCAATTTTGTCCGTTTAGAAGAAAATAAACTTTTTCAAGTTGAGGGAAATATGAATTCTCACCTATCTGCAATCAAACGGGATATTCTTTTAGAATTTCTTTAAAATTACTACCACAAATTCACCAAAAAAAAAAGTTACAACCACAAANCCATAATTTCTGCCCAACCCTTCCAAGTATACTAGTATAGTGATAAATAAAAACTGTTGGGTAAAAACAATGAGAAATGCTACAAATGTGCCTTTTAAAATTATAATTTAATGATAATTTAAAAGTTATATTAAAAAATGTAAAAGTAAGAATAAGAGTGCATTTAAGATTACGATTTCGAAAACAAAAAAATATGATTTTTTAAACCAAATTGAAGAAAATAGATCGTTTAAAATTGCATTTTTAAAAAATTACGATTTAAAAACGTAAAAAATTTATGTTTTCAAATCGCATGCAAGATGGTGTTTTGAAAACATACATCTTTAAAAGTTAAACTGCAATTTTACCAAACAGTTAATTCAATTTTTAAAAATCACATTTTTAAATTACAAATCCAAACAAACATTATGAATTAAAATATATAAAACATTACTCATAAATAATTGATTCATATCTTATGCCTCAATGAACCAAAATCTTACATAAATAAGTTTTCACCGCTAGACCAACGACGTGGGCGTACTGTGTCATTTATTGAAACCATGTGCACATCACTCACACGTATAAGAGTAAAATTTGGAATTCAAAAATGGGAGGATAAAATAAGATTTAGGTGCGGTAAAAAATGATACTATGTGTATTGTAATTTATTTTAATGGTTGAGATTTTTTATTTTCTTTTTTTGTAATGAAAACTTCAAATTAAATATCAACCATAATAAATAACTATAACATACATGTTACAGATTTTTAACAACAACTTCAGCTAAATCTGATAGAATAAAGCTTTTTTTTTTTTTTTTAGAGAAACAAAAAAGTGTCGTTTTTATTGATAAGGATTTCTAACATTTTAGACAATATAAGTCAAAGAATTTATATGAGATAGTCCAAAATTTATTTGACCGAATATTCAAAATTGTTAATAATTTGAGCACAAGTAGCTAACTGTTTTGGACCAAACAAAAAAATAGCAATTTGAAAGATTGGGATTTCCTCCGTGTAAAAGTTGAACAAATATAACATAAAGTTGTGTTTGGCAAATATTTTCTTCATTTTTTCATATTTTTCTTCAAAAGTTAATTTTACTTTTAATATTTTATTAATAACTTTTTAACAATTTTTTTTTTTATATTATATTATTAACTTTTTATTATTATTTAAATTAAAAATTTATTAAAAAATAAAATTTTTTCGTCTTTTTTTTTTAAAAAAAATTCACAACATCTTTATATTTTATATCATATTAATTACTTCTTATTACTAACTTTTTTATAAAAAAAAAATTCAAAAGTGTTGGATAAATATAGTCTTTAGTTGTACCGATTTAATAATAAATTTACAAAATAAATAGACAAAAAATAAATTACAAATAAAGGTGTAAAATCTCTTTTTAGTTGTACCGATTTTTTTAATCGTGAGCACGAATTTCATGGACAAGAATAAGATGACTTTACGGCACTCATCGCGCGGTCCCAGAGCCACGATCCCACCGTCTCCATTTTCAAACTGTAGTCTGACACGCACCGAATCATACCATACGCCAGCACGAACCGCTTTTCTCCTTCGTAGTGGTACTTTTCTTGCATCTACCGTGACTGTAAACTTGGTTTGAAAAATCTCAAAGATTCCAAACCCCCTAAAATCAAACTACTCCACCATTTCTCATCTTCTCACGCCATCCCGGTCGAACCCTAGGATTTGCTGATTGTAGAACCCATCTCACACGCCAAAGATAATAGAAAACTGCATGGTTCGTGGTTCTATAGTTTCAGATCATATTCCTATTCTTTTTGGTCTGTGAATTTAGAATAAAGAACTGTAGGGGTTTATTTGAAGAAAACTAGGGTTTAGTTGGAGATGTCTGCTGGGGTTTGCGGAAAGCGGGTCGGATTCGAAGAAATGTTCGGATCTTCGTCTCCGACGTCGTGCTCTGCGGCTAAGCGAGCCAGGAGGTCTGGTTCCGGATCGGATTTCGGATCCGGATCCGAGGACTCTGTCGCAGTTTTGCTCCAAATGTTCCCTGACTTGGATCCCGAGGTGCGTTTCAATGACGAGCTGCACAGTACATACCATGTCATTTCTTTTCCTATAACCAAATTCCCTGCTGAAATGGGCATTTGAAAGGGTTGATTTTATCCTATGGTTCGTGTTTTGATTTGGGGGTTTCACAAGAATTGCATTTAGTTAGTTATATGATTAATTTCAATAGGCTGAGTTTATTTCTTGCTTTTTGCTTTGCGGTTCTTTCTTCACGATGCGATGAAAAAAGCATATGTATTTTCAATGGTTTTCTGGGTACCACTTTTTATATTTTATTGACGAATGATTCTTATATTGGTACCGCTTTTTATCCATTTCTTGTATTTTAGATATTTACAAATATCTAAGTCATAGACATTGCTTTCTTAGTCAAATCTCTTGACGTTTAGACTTAATGTTCTGATTGTTTTCTTTATCTTTGTATTAGTTTGTGAAAACAGTTTGTACGAATCACAATAATAAGATTGAAGAAGCTATTGAGAGTCTGCGAGCACTTGCCTTTACTGATGCTAGTGCAAGAAATCAATCACAATGCTTTGATTCAACATTTATTGATAATTGTGCTGATGTTCCTGGTCAAAGCACAGCGGGGTGTAAGTTGCTTGTTATGCTTCCCTTAATTAGTTCTTTTAGCCATTAGATGTTTAACGTCTCAAAATGTTCCTGCATTGGGCTTAGACCACTTTGCCTTCTTTTGGATCTCTATTATCCAGGCAATCAAATGTCAGATCAGAGAGCTGAAGATGTGGAGGACATGAGATCAACCTCTGATTATGGAAATACGTCGGAGAGTTCCAAGTGGGTGGATTTGTTTGTGCATGAAATGATGAATGCAAGAGACATTGATGACGCTAGGGGACGTGCTGCCAGGATCCTAGAGGCTTTTGAACAAAGTATAACTGCGCCTTCGATGGCATCTGAGGAGGTAATAAGCATGCGCTTTTGTAATTTATCTTTGTCACAACAGGAACACCAAAATGGGTATGCCCCCCAAACCACCCGATGTCTCAGTTATGTATATTTACCACCTTGCTATTGTCTCCATTCGGGCAGCTGGAACATGCTTCTCTAAAGGAGCATCTGCAGGGCTTGTTAAATGACAATCAGATTTTAAAGAGAGCAGTTGCCATCCAGCACGAACGCAATTTGGAGCAAGAAGAGAGGACAAAAGGAGTGGAACAGCTAAAGCATGTGTTGAGCCAGTATCAAGAAAAAGTTAGAAGTTTAGAGGTGACATTCTTTTGCCTTGTCCTTTACACAGCATTTTGTTGAGTTCATCTTGAGCATTAGACATATATATTAAATTGGAATATTTTCTGAGTCTTCACAGGCAAAGAACCTACATTTTGCTTTAGGTATCCCCTTTACATTTGTAATTTTGTAATTGGCATAGGATTCTAGCCTTGTTTTTTTAAGTTATTCTTAACATGTAAGATCATTTGCTGGGGGCCTTGTCTGAAGCATATGCCTTTGCATACGCTCTCAAGCTGCCTTGGAGAGCGTAATCTTAGTTGTCTGAAGGGTATAATCAGATGGTTTTAAAACAGGACCAAATGTTCAGTATTGTTGCCAACCCTTGTTTACTTGTTGGCAACTTCGTCATTTTGGAAGAAAATAGTGTATTGGAAGATTTTATCATCATTTGTTTTGGCTTGAGACTAAACAATTTGTCATGAGGATAAATTAGAATAACAATAGCATAGGAATATCGTGCCCCAGGAGTTCCATGTTGGTAAGTAGCTGTAGAACTCTAATATGTGGATTGACGTTTACACCCGGTGACTAAAAGAAGTGATTGTAATTTTTTTTTATTTTTTGATACAGCTGACCAACTACAGCTTGAAGCTCGATCTGCAGCGGACACAAGGACAATTTCACCCACACAGATATTAAGGTTCTCTGTGTTTCGTCACGTAATGTACTGTTTCTCAATATGCAATTTATATCTTATTTATTTATATCACAGAAGGTTAATTGACCGTCCTTTAAGATATATACAGTATTCCAGTATAGCCAATTCATATGATGCAAATGTTTTCCTTTTTTGTTGAAATGGAGAAGTTTTCTTTACAATTTCCATTGCAACTTTTAGTCCATAGTTTTGAGTAATACTATATAATAGATTGCTATACGATTAACATACAACTGAGATGATATGACAGTGAAAATCAGTTATTAATTTTTTTATTATTATAAGTACTGATTTTAAAGCTGATTTTTACTGCTATATCAAATTATATGACAGTTATATAATAATCTACTAAATAACATATTTTAATTCGTCATTCCCACGTTTGTTTAATGAAATTATTTGTAGAAAATGTAGTCGAGAAACTTGATTTTGTTAACCCTGACTTCTGCAGTTGAAGAGGAGAGAGGAGGGGTGGACATGGGTCAGGTTTGGAGTGTATAACCGTCGCAGGCCATTTTTGGACAATTTTGGAAGTTGGCCCAAGCCCATCTATGGCATTTTTGGAAATGGCTGTTTATTGACTTCCGGCCCACTACGGAGGCCCAGCTTATTCTGCTAGGTTTAGGAGGCTTTGCTTGGTTTACCTCTCCCCCTTCCCTTTGTCTTTTTTCGGAGACTGCTGATTTCAAGTAGGGAGAGAGAGAGAGAGAGAGCCCGACGAAAGAAAATGGTTGAGAGAGAGAGAGAGAGACCGAGAGAGAGTCAGAGATGGACCTGAAGGCTATAAAGATTTAGCTAGAGATTTGATTTTTTCGGCCGATGCTTTGATTTCTGATGGGAAAGGAATACGTTTTTGGAATTTTAAAGCTTGAGATTCAATTAAATAGCTCCTTTAATATTTTTGTTGCGAAGGAGAGGTTTCCTTTCAAAAGCAAATTAGATAATTAAACAACATATATAGATTCGATATTACTTTTTTTTTTCTTTTGTTTTTTTTCATGGTAAGTTGTAATTGGTGTTTTAAAAAAAATCAAGAGGGTTTAGAAAATCATATACCCCACACCCCAGAACAAAAAAAAAAAAAAAAACAAAACAAAACCAAAAAAAAAAAACTACCATTTTAATTGTCAATAGATCCTTAAATTATAACTCATTATAACTAAGATCTCTAAATTATCGAAGTGTTTTGAGTTGTTCCTTCCATTTAATTCCGGTCGTTATTTTAGAATGGAAATTGTTACACATGCCTCACACGTGGTTGAGTTGTTTATGCTGCTCAAATTATTTCAATGTCGGAGGTATCAAATTTCGAAATTACCATCGAACCATGTGACAATGTGGTACGGGATAGAGAAAAAACAAGCCAGAGGAAAGTTAGGAAAGGGAAGATGGTGCCACCCGGTGGCGGAGAAAGGGGGGCTAGAGGTCGTCCGCAGCAAAAATTAAAAATCACGTCGTTTTTTTTATTGAAATCACGTCCTTTTGAAGCTCATAACTAAGCTGTCCCCTCTAAAAACCAAACACCCCCGCCCCCCCCCCCCAAAGAAAAAAAAAACTGCCCATTAAAGTTCCCTAAAAAAACTCACATTTTCCAAGTTTTTGCTGCTGTTTTTGTGATCTTCTATGGCTCAACAGGAACAAAGCAGCCAATGAAGGACTTATTCCCGATCCCATGTCTCTGGCTGCTTCAATAAAAAAAATAGCTCTTGAACACTTCAGAGCTTGGAAGATTTCATCTACATCTTTGGTGGAAAAATGGATTCATGCACCAGCTGACTTTCATACTATAAATTTTGATACAGTTATCAGCGATCACTTTTCAGTTCAAGCAGCAGTTTGCAGGGATTCAAATGGCCTGATTATCTCGGCCATCTTCCACATTAATTCCTTATGTGATCCAAATTTTGGAGAAGCTTTTACTGCTGGTTTTGCTATCTCCTTAGCATCCTTTCTAAAGCTCAATTCCTTTTTTTTTTTTGGGAAGGTGACTCATTTGTAGTGATTATGACTCTTCAACTGCCTTCGATTGTGCAAGATTGGAAAATAGCTGACATTATCTCAAACACTCTCTCCTCAATTCCAATTTCTTCCTTTTGAAAGGTTAGAAGAATTCACAGAAGTGCAAATTTTTGTTCCTATCATGTGATATATTGAGCCTCAGCCAGATCACACTCTGATGCATTCCCATTTTTTTTTTCCTTCCCATACTTTTTCCCCTTTGTAGTGGATTAATTTCTCTTCCCTCCCTTTGGCTGGTTTGGCTTTGTCTTTTTATGAATGTGCTTTCAATATATATATGTTCATGTGGTTTGGGTTTTAAATTCGATCATTGGAGTTTAAAAAGTAACTAAACACTTGAGGTAAGCCAAAAACAAAATAAAATCCATGCAATTGGTGCTGATATAGCACCAATCATATTGTGCCATATGTTACTTACAATAAAAAAATATTAAAAAATTAATTATATAATTTTTTTTATTAAAAAACCAAATATATAATTTTACGAGTACTGTAGCAGCTCATAATATATTTAGCCATTTTGTTGAGTGGGACGTGAAGCCTTTTTTAGAGATATTTGCTACAGAGGGCTAGCTAAAATAACTTTTTAGCCATTATGCATTGAAAAAATTAACATGAATCTATTAGAGTATTCTTAGCTATTCAAATTTTACTAGTCATTTTGACTAAAAACCACTTTTCTCGATTTTAGCCATTCATTTTGTTAAAACACTCCCAACAGCCTCACCATTTTAGCTATCAACTTTCAATCTTTTACTATTTCATTTGAATATTCTTTTTTCAAATATTTCTTTATTATTTCTCTAACATTTATATTTTTGAATGTTTGTCTTTTTCTAACGGTCATATTTTTTTAAAAAAAATTTATTTTCCTAATGGTCATATTTTTTAAAACAACACAACAAAGAAGAAGTTCATTGCATTTATTAAAATAACAAAGAAGATCAAAATAATTCATCCATATCAATAATCAATCACACAACAAGTAATCTTTTTGTAAAAAAAATGGACTAATATGCTTCTTCTTTCTTTCTTTTTTTAATAAAAAAAATAATGATATTAAAATGGAGATGAGAGCAGATGGAGGAGAAGAAAAATAAAAGAAAAGAGCTGTTGGGCGGGGGGGGGGGTATGGGCGTAGCAGAGAAGAAAATGGAGAGAAAAAAAATACTAATATTTTATTATTTTGTAAGCAAACAATACTCATTATTGTTGGTGAGTACTGTTCACTCACCAAATATTTTTGATTAAAATAATAAGCCTAATGGGTATTTTTGTGTGTTTTAGCTAAATTTACTTACCAAAATAGCTAAATATTTTTAGTGAGGCGGCTGAGAAAAATCTTATAGTTATTTGGACGGTTCAGATTTTTAATGTAGCCGACGAAAAAATAAAGAAAACTCTCCTTCCTCTTTCTTTCTTTTCTCTTTTATTTTCTCTCCCTGGAGACGGAATCTACTACAAGTCTTCAACAGACAACAGATTCAGAAATTCGACACCCCTCTGTTTCACCATTCTTCTGTATCAGCACTGTCTTCTTCCTCTTCCTCTCTTCATTATCACCGTACACCAATCGCCTCACTCCTCTTTTCTATCTCTCAATCTTTGCTCTTCGCGCTCTCTTCCTTTATTCTTTGTGTTTTCTTCAGCATTTCTGTCTAAAATTTCCCCCCAAACCTGTGGCAGAGTGGTGAGCCGTATGCCTTTTCAATATTTGGGTATGAACAGACTTTATTTTTTTCGTTTTATTTTGTAAGGTAGATGATACTAATTTGTTTATGATTAAATACGGAGATGGTACTTCTGCCTATGAAACTAAGGGAATTCGACGTCAAACTAATAAAAAAAACTGTCACGTATCATATGCATGTGGTAGCGGCGGTTTTCTGTGGAGGCGCAGTGGTCTTGTTTGGGTTTCGGGTACGTGGTAGGTTGGTAGCGGCGGTTTCCTGTTGCTTTCTGTTTGGGTTTTCTTTTGATTTTTTTTTTTTTGGTTTTTTGAACGGCGGCAGTTGCTGGTTGGTTGTGGGTGTTTGGATTTCATGAAGGAGTTTAGGTAATGCTGTTGGATGAAAACCGGGGGGTGGCAATCGAGCTTGCGTTGGAATCACCTCACAAATCAAACAAAACTTTCATCGTTATATCAGAAGATAAACTTCTTTCTCTCTTTTTTTTTCCCCCTAGTACCAAAATTTCTTTGTCTAACATAAAGAGTAATTATGATATTTGTTTTTTCATATGCCAAATTTTAGTGTCGTATTTTAATGCTTCTCACTTTTATAGGACATCGCTGAAGAGAAGTTTCAATCGAATGTTATTGAAACTCAATAAAGGAGTACTGTTTGAGATTCAACCGAAGTGAAAACTGCTCTTTTTTAGTTGTGTATTAATTTGATTTTATGTTAAAATTATTAACATTAAAAAAATAAATAAATTGGCTACTACAGAAAATAGGAGCAATCGTGTAATGATTCTCAAATTTTGGAATTACACATGGTATCAAATACTTTTTTTTTTTTTTTTCAAATTTTTCTTCAAAACATGAACTAGGATTACAACATTATGTATGGGTATTAGTATTCACGACTTGCTACCTTTGAGCAAAGGCAAAGCAAGAAAAAGGTTCCTCAAAGATTTGCATTACAACTCTAGGTTGACAAGAGACATTGTGTGGAGAGATTAAAAATTTGTTTATGGTCATTGGTCAAGATGTCAAACAGGTAAAAAAATTTTGGTTAAAGCCATTCAAGTTAAGCATTTAAAACTTTTGAATGCTATATGAGATGGATTTAGAGAAGAAGTTGGTACTAATAGAAATCTAGACATCAAGTTGGATGTGTTGAAGCATATGATTCGACATTGTGAAAGAAATTTGTCCAAGGTAGAGGTTATTGGGATTCATGTCTCAAGTTCCTCTTTCAATTTTTTTTTTTTTGTTCATTTTCTAGGGATTTTTTGTAACAAAAAAGAACCAGTTTTATGATTCATTTTTCAACGAGGAATTAAAATTAAGGATATATGGATATGGTAGCTCTTTTAGAGAAAGTAAATTGGCTTGAGATTTTTTTTAAATTATTCTTTGGCACTTGCATAACAAATTACAATGATATTTCTGGTGTTTTTGTAGGCAGTACTACTAGATATACAATAACTTTGTGGGCTTGCTGATGTCCAAATTATTAAGTATAAAGATGGGGAAAAAAAAACATTCATTAAGTGCATTTTGAAGTAATGTGATGAATATCGATAAAATAATTGATCTTGTGATTCTTGTGAGCACTCCATAATTTTTTAGCAAAATAAATAAAGTTCAATGTTAAAAGTAAAAGTACTACCCCTTTCCCCCCCCTCTTG
>FXXK01002170.1:0-34687 GCA_900184695.1 Betula pendula
TTAAGATAAATTTTGCTGCAGTTGAGTTGGACTAAGATTATTATATTATTATGATTATATGCCAATGCAGCACAATATATAGCGACATATCAATGTTCAATCAGATTCACTTCACCAAAAAAAAAAGGAAGTTGTTGATATTGGCGGTTAATAGGTATGAAAATTTTGAGATGGTAGGAAGCAACTGTCGACAAAGCACCAAACACACACCTAATCCGATATTTCTTTCCTTCTTTTTTTTTTTTCATTCCAAGAAACACACCCAATGCCCTAATCTAAGGGATTAAAAGAAAAACGTAATTAACAAATTGCAGCAAATTAATATAACGTGATGGCAAGTGAACCCCACATCGATCTGACCCTCATGAAAATGACTTGATCCGTGTCATTAGCATCAAGATTGAGATTTTGAAAATTCAAGATAATTAATTAATTATTATCTATGACTATGTCCCATCGATTTACGTAGATACATCAAAATTCCAATCCTTCTCGTCTATTAGTTTGACTTATATATAGTAAACCATAATTATATTCATAATTTTTGTTGTTAAAATCACAAACTGGGATTGGCAGGTAAAATGTCTGCATCCTAATTAGAGATAAGGATAGTAGAAATATATATACACTTATTTGTACCCTTGACAATCTAAGAATGCGACGTTTGTGGACTACTAAGGAACTAATTGATCAACACATTGAAATATAAGGATGATTCAATAAATAATTGTCATGGTAAGTACGTTTAGCATTAATCGAAAGAAAAAAAAAATTTGACAAATGTTTTGGTACTATAGCTTTTACTATAATTTTGTTATAAATTCTCGCGATATTTTAGATTCAATGAAAAAAGAGCGTCACGTGGATTACTACATGACAGTTTACATTTTATTAGTTAACATGATAAGTATATGTGATTTGCCACAATAAGTATCATATGAACTGCTATAGAGTAGTCCATAGACGTTGATTGACTTTATCAATTTAGAGTATTAGCAATAGCTTTTCTTAAACCTCATATTTTTTATTAGTATAGAAAAAACTGTTAAAAAACTCAAAAAAATTTCTGCAGCAACTTTCCTAAACTATAGTAAGGAAATCAAAAGTTGTTCCCTTCATCTAGAGAACAAAAATTGATTCCTTTACATTATTTTAAATATAAAAAAATTTCTCTCTTCTCTCTCTTTTTCTTTTATTATTTGTTTAAAATAATATTTAAATGATTTCTCTTTACTCCATCTTTCTTCTAGCATTTAATTTAAAAAATATTTAAATAATATAAGGAAATGATAAGGCAAACTGCTATAAAGATTATTTAAATAAGGAAACAAAAAGTAGTTTAGTTTTTTACACTGAAAAAAAATATTAAAGAAGTTGCTGCTAGTACTCTTATTTAGAATAATATAATAAATTACATTTTTATTCCACGCTATTTAAGAAGGACTATGATCATCTCCGATTCGAATGAACTAAAGGGTATTTCATCCTTGTAAACATGAGGACAAATTTGTCCTTCCACATTTTTATAAACAAAATTACCCTCTAGAGAGGAGGTCTCTATGCTTCTAATAATGATGATCAAAAGTTGACCAATCTTATAATTTTTTTTGAATAAAGACTAATAAAAAGGTTAATTGAAATTACTAAATTAGCATCTTGAGATAATCGTAATATAGAAATGCAATTTATAAAAGACCGATATAAAAGACCGAAAAAAAAAAAAAAAATTTAGTACGTTCAGCATGCTCTAAACAGATCTTCGAGTCAAGAAAAAGGTTGTGAATAAATACTCACCTACCGCATGTCCACGTGGGCAAGGTGGACGTCACGACGGATTGATCAATGCAAGTAGATATATATATTAAAAAAAATATAAAACAATAATGTGATACCAAAACATGGGTCATGGGAGGGTAAATGAGTCATAAGAAAAAAAAGAAAGGAGGCAAACTCATTAATGTGAAGCAGATGGGGGTCAATTCAGTAATATTATGGTGAGAGTAAATGCTGGAATGTTTGGGCGGGGATACCAAAGACTGGTTCAAAGAAAAGCACAACCAAAATGCTTAAAGAAAGAAAGGTAAGCATTTGAATAGAAAAAAAAAGAAAGGTAAGCATTTGGCCGCCGTAAATGCAAAAACCAAACCCCATAAAATAAAATAAAAAATAATAATAACTAAAGAGCTTTTAAAAGTCTCTGCAGCAGTAGTGGCATGTTTTGGTGATGATTTTTTTTTAATTTTTTAATTTTTTTTGAGATACATCAGGGAAAAAGGGGAAGTGTTTTGGTGATGATTGATTGCCCTTTGAAATGGGCAAAATAATAATAATATTGTGGATCGCCCTTCGCTTTACCAACTCCATGAGAAAAAGCAAGGGGAGTGATTAGTGATAATTGCCAAAACGGTCAAATGAGCCCAAACATAAAGCTATAGCCTATTGTAAAAAAGCAGACTTTAGGTGCGTTGAAAACGGCCGTGTTTGTCCCCAGCCAGGCCCCCAACTGGGAAAGCTTGCAAAAAAGGCAAAAGATTTCCCTGTTTGGTTTGGTTTGGTTTTGCATATAAGTAATGCTAGGGCTAGGGTTTGAGAGAGGCTCTCAGCTTTCATTCCTATTCCTCTTCTTTTCGGATTGCCCCAAAACCCCACTGCTTTTGCATACTACCTTAAAAATGAAACATAATGCTTTATTCACAATAATGTTCTGCTTCTTATAATGTCCGACAGTTAATTATATCTATCAAATTATCGTCCTATGGATGAATGGGAAAAAAAAAAAAAATTACTGTCTTATTTGCAATGACCTATTAAACTTAAAAGAATCGTAAGAGCACTACCAGCAGGTTCCCTTAATTTTTTTATTTTAATATAGAAAATCAAAATACTTTTTACTTTTCTATTCAAATAAACTCCAAGGTAGCTTTCCTTATCATTTCCCTATACTATTTAAATATTCTTTAAATTAAATATTGGAAAAATTTCATAGAAGCCCCCTGAACTTTCACGCGATTTGAAGAACCCCCCTCAAACTTTGACTGGTCTCTCATTTCACCCATCGAACTTCTAATTCTATCATAAGACCTCTTCCGTCTGTTTTCACCATTAAATTTTTAAAAATTCCTAAAATACCTCTGTATTTTAACAAAAAAAAAATTATAAAAAAATCTAACCCTAAAAATGAGGGGTATTTTAGGAATTTTAAAAAAATTTAACGGTGAAAACAGACGGAAGGGGGTCTTATGATAGAAATTGGAAGTTCGAGGGGTAAAAATGAGAGAAGTCAAAGTTTGGGGGGGGTTCTTCAAATCGCATGGAAGTTCAGGGGGCTTCTGTGAAGTTTCCCCTTAAATATTAGAAGAAAAATAGAGGAAAGATAAATCATTTAAATATTATTTTAAACAAATGATAAAGGAAAGAGAGAGGAGATAAAAAAAATTGTTATATTAAAATAATGTTAAATGAACCACTTTTGATTCCCTAGATGAAGGGAACAACTTTTAATTTCTTTGGTATTTTTATAGTTTAGAGAAGCTGTTGCAAAAGTTTTTTTGAGTTTTTTAAACAGTTTTTCCTACACTAGATAAGGGAATGGAGCTTAAGGAAAGCTGTTGTTAGTGCTCTAATGTCTCCCTTGAACTACGTACTTAGCCTTTCTCTTTTATTTAGAAAAATGTTATTTTGTATATTTTAAGCATTCTTTTAATATTTTCTGTTGGTGTGGCATGCTCAAATAATCTTAATTTTTTTTTTAATTAAAATTGATCTAAAGGTGAATTGAGCATTCCATATCAGCATAAAATACTTAAAAAATGCAAAATAACATTTATTTTTCGCTTAACCCCTCAATTAGGATTTTTTGTTAAATCTAATGAAAAAACTTTATGTGTAATACATGTAACTCAAAATGACAATAACACTGTTGGATCAAATTTTTTTTTTTAAAAAAAAAGGAAAAAAAAATCATGGCCAATCGTGGGTCACCATGGGTGGAGACCCACCACCACCAGGCCGTGGGTCATGGCCAGTGAATTTTTTTTTTTTTTTTCCAATGACATAATTATATTTTTCACACATCTCATAGGGAGTATAATAGACATTTTTATGTCAAATGTGGGTCAGATGCTGTCTAAGTTAATTGAAAATCCTAATGGTAGAGACTAAAAGTAAAAGGGCTAGGTAATTTTTAAGGGGAATGAATTTACAACTCTTTAAAGTTTGGATAAACAGTACAAATAAGGTTGTAATTCTACTACTTTAGGAAGGCAAGTATACTTTCCGATAATGTTTGGACTCAATCCATAACTAAAATTGGGTGTGACAATCATGGGAATCTGAACAAGTGCATGCACTTTGTCAACAAATTACGTAAATTTTGTTAAGTTAGATGAACTGATAATGCAGTCAAGAATGTTAAACTGTTAATTATATATAATTAACAACTTTTTTGAACCCCACGAAAAGAGGGAACTGGCCCGGGAGTGGCTCACCAATAAGGAACCACTATCCCCAACGTGATGAGATATACGATAGCATGCATTGGTTAATTGATTTAGTTCTCATTCCCTTTGAGTAATGTGCTCACAACATTTATCTTGGAGGCGAAGATACTACTATTGATTGTGGCACGAGGTTGAAGCAAAGCCCCTCCCCTTTTTGCCGGGTCCATGGCCATGGTACATGTGATATGAACATGTGGGTGCATGTGCATTTGTTCTCTCCCCCCCTCCCCCCTCTGGATCCCCCACAACTCTTGGAAATAAGTAGTAAGAGTTAGCCCTTTTTGGCTCACAAATTAAATTAAAACAGATATAAAAACAGTGACATAGTGGATATTAATTATATCTTATCATATACATTAATACATATTAGATAGATCGAAGTTAAAGGTCTCATGCATGGCTATATATGTTATGATAGATCCAAATACTTGTTCTAGATTGACTTTTAGATCACAATTGCTCTAGGTGAGACCCGTGAGAGATAGTTGAGAAAGAAGTACTTAAGCCTTCCAAAATGGAACTAGTATTGAAAGTTCCTCTAATTTATTCATATTTTTAAGCCCACCAATGCTATACAAAATCCTTGGCAAGGAAAGTGACAAATATATATATATATCAATGATAATATTCGTTTTTTTTTTTTTTTTTCTGAAGCAACTATTCGTTGAAAAACAAAGTAACATGATGAAATAGATGGACGATTAAGAACAAGTTTGTGATGCGTTAAAGTAGCTTAAAAAATACTTGTATAGTATATAAAAAGCTATCTCAAATACAAAGTTGATATGTTTGATAAAAAAACTCAAAAATTACTTATTTCACTTTTTGCTAAAAAAAGAAAAGAAAATCTAAAACGCGCTTTTAGAAAAAACTTAAAAATAAAGATTTGTTTAAAAAGCTTTTTTTTGGGTTTAAAAGCTCTATTTTCCATACGCAATCTCGTCAAGAAGCTCTTAAAAAATATTTTTAATACCTAAAAATTTATGCCAACAAAAAGATTGTATGTTTTGTAAAAAACTTCAAAAGTACTTCTTTAACTTTTTTTTTACTCTAAAAATGGCTAAAATGCACTTTTAGAAAAAGTTTAAAAATCAAACTTTTTTACAAAAGCTCTTTTTAACTTTAAAAGTTTTATTTCTCAACGCAATTCTAAACATGCTCTAATACAGTACAAAGTTTGGTAAGAATTTTTTTTTTAACTCAATCTACTAAATTGACATGTATTTAAAATGCATATAATTTTTTTATGTATTTTTAATTCTTACGTGCATTTTGAATACATATCAATTTAATAAACTGTATTGAACGAAAATAGCTTGTATACTTCCTTTTTGCAGCAGTATCATCTGGATTTTCTTTTTTTCCAAAAAAAGAAAAAAAGAAAAAAGAAAAAACACTTTAACAAGGACAGGATTCCTTATTAATGTCTATGCTTCACTGGTAGTGGTAGAGCAATTATTCGGGCTCATGTAGCTCCTTCACCTCATCTGGGCCTAGATTCACCAAACTCAAACAGGGGATGCCCCAAAACTACTTCTTTCCTTTCTGGGGTTTTAGTTGACAAAATTCAATTGGACACATATATTGTCTTCAAAAATGATTTTTTTTTTTTCAATTTAGTTTATAAAAATGGTATGCAACTCACCAGAATGTGAGAAACACGTACGTTTTTAATAGTATTAATAAAGTTTGAGAAAATTTTATTAAAAACTCATGTTCTTATAATTACATGTTATTTAAAAAACACATAAACTTTTTACATGATAAAGAACACAAATCAATTTTATAAATAGAATTAGAGAGAATTCTTCCAAAGCAGTTTGAAAAAAAACTTCTGGTCCAATTCAATTCGGTGTTAATTGCAATAGAGAACGTAAAATTTCAATTCCGTTTTAATTGAAATAAAGATTGACTCCACTAGGTTGAGAGAGGTCGGTATTGCATTTGACAGGCTAGACGGGAAAATCTACAAGTGCTTAATTAATTATTATTATTATTATTATTACTGTTTATATTTGTCCTATTATTTTCTAGGACATTTTTGCAAAAACAAAAAATTCAAACTAAATTATAAGGAAAAACCCGTGCTATGCACGGATTATAGACTAGTTTTTTTAATAGTTAAAAAAAGGTAATGCTATATGTTATACCATCATCTTATTAGACTAATGTGGTAGTGCCATTAGTTTTTTTTTTTTAACAAAGGCTAATGGGCACTATTAGATTAACCCAATGAGATAAAAGTATAGCATATAACATTACTCGTTAAAAAAACACAGTGCTTCTTACCTTCTATTTTTTTTTAAAAAAAAAAATTGTAATTTTCACGTGATAAAAAATACGCCAATTTTATAGATTGTATTGAAAGAAGTTCTTGTAAACTAATTTAGAGNTATGCACGGATTATAAACTAGTTTTTTTAATAGTTAAAAAAAAATTAATGCTACATATTACATCATTATCTCATCAAACTAATGTGGTAGTGCCATTAGCTTTTATTATTATTTTTTTTTTAATAAAAGTTAATGGGTACTGTCATATTAGTCCAGTGAGATAAAAGTATAGCATGTAACATTACTCGTTAAAAAAACACGTGCTTCTTAGTTCTTACATGCTATTTTTTTAAAAAAAAAATTGTAATTTTTACATGATAGAAAACAAGCCAATTTTATAAATTGTATCGAAAGAAGTTCTTGCTAACTAATTTAGAGAAAATTTCTATTCAATTCAATTCCTTGTTTTATTATTATTATTTCTATTCAATTCCTTGTTAATTGCAATATAGATTGTAAAATTCAATTCCGTGTGAATTGAAATAAAGATTGACTCCGCTGGGTTGAGAGAGAGAGAGGTCGGTAATGCATTTGACAGGCTAGACCAGAAATCAACAAGCCCTTCATCTTTTTAAATGTCATCATTGGCAAGTAGAATATAATGGGTATGATTAAAAGGGTAGCATGGATCTGGATCTGGCCCAATCAACTTGTTGGGCCTTTGGTTTTGGTATTTAGAGAATGGGCTAGGCTAGATTCTATGTGAGTAAATCAAGCCTGGCCCAAAAAACAAATCTCGTCCTCAAATGCAGTCCATGGATATGCTATTGTTGTAGCATGAGTATTGACATTGTCATATGTACAAAGCATCCATCTCCATCTTACTTTTTCAAAATAAAAATATAAATTGTATCATCTGGAAGTTAGGTAGTGATGCATCTTATTCATAAATAGTAATGTTATATTATACTCTTATTTTATTCTTATTTTACTGGGTTGACGTAACAGTACCCATTAACTTTTATTAAAAAAAATAATAATAATAGCTAACGAGCATTGAATGATGATATAATATTTAATATTACTCATTCACAAATTCCCTCGTGTTGTCTCCTCTAAAGAAATTGATTAAGATTAAAGGAATTTTAATCTTAATCAATATAAAATAAAGCTTTATTCATAATCAAATGTTTGTGTGTTTTACTAGTATTCTTAAACCTCACGAGTCATGCGTAGTCTAGGGACTTGGCAAGGCAGGATTTGGCTGACTTTCACGACGGCTGGGGTTCTCTCAGTTAATGTCAACACCAATGATTTGAATCTTTTGCCTTCTCTACACCAACGATTTTTCTAGAATAATTATTAGGATCTGAAAATGTCCAACACTTTTTCCTATGCTTGAATTTCAACCCAATTGCTCAGACAAAAACAAAAAAACACAAAAAAAAACGAGAGAGAAGAATTTCAATCCAATTCAAGTCAACAATGTCTGGTCAAGGAATGTGGATTTGGCAGGATCAGAGGCCCTAGTTTGACTTGAATCAACAACGTCGGTTAGCTGGCTGAATCACAATGCTCGAATCAATCTGGGCCACACATCAACGTCTGGATTTTCTTTTTTTCTTTTTTTTTTCTATTTTTTCTATTGTGTGGATTTTCTTTTAAGTGACAAATGAGAACATAATATTGCATTTCTGAAAATTAATATGCCTTTTCTAGTTCCCACCTCGCATTTCCCACGTGACTGTTGAGAAATTAATTATAATTTCCCAAAGGCTGGATATGTCAGGATTAGGAACAACTTTTCGCAATTAATTAAAAGCATTTTCATCATATGCTTACTCACAATGAATCATCTTATTTATTCAACACGTGTTTCAAATTAAAAATTTGAAAAAAAAAATGTAAATTCATTTATTGTGGTTTACTTGATTTACAAGTAGCTTTATGTAATATTAAAATAAACTCAAAGATTTCTAAGGTATACAAAAAAATAATTTATTTTTTACAGTTAAATTTTGTCTACTAACTTAATGATTTTTATTAGTGTGAAATTGACTTAAATAAAATACGTGTCACAATTTTAAGGATTCTAACATGTTATTTAACATAATATGTTATGTCGGTGAACAAAATTTGACTATAAAAAATAAATATTTTTATGCCATATGTTAGAAATTTCTAAATTCATTTTAATATTACAAATAGCTAATTATAAATTAAGTAAACCACTGAACTAATTTATATTATTCCCTAAAAATTTTGCTACATGGAGAATGAGAAAAAATACCTAGTTGTGCTGTATTATGAGTTGTTGACCAAACCATTTATCTAATTTTGTTGAAAACAGTACGTACAGTGAGTCCTTTATGGAAGATCGGAGATAATCTTTGAAGGACCAAGAGTAAAGTCCATTAAAGTTAAGAGAGAACAATTAAGTGACAAACCGCCATAAGTCCTTGCATTTCAGAAAGTATTATATATAAATATAATATATTGTTATAGTCCACGACGACCCTTTTTTTTTTTTTTGAAAGGAGTCTATCGTTGTCATA
Source organism: Betula pendula (assembly GCA_900184695.1). Taxonomy (NCBI): domain Eukaryota; kingdom Viridiplantae; phylum Streptophyta; class Magnoliopsida; order Fagales; family Betulaceae; genus Betula; species Betula pendula. The sequence goes on from FXXK01002170.1 coordinate 9,328, forward strand.
TTTCAAGTCAATTTAAGACAACTTTTAAAAGTGATAATATCATAAATACAGTTAAAAGTTTGCCGAAACAAAACATGTTTTACCCTACTAGTTAAAGCTAATCTTGCCAGACCATGGGCACACCATTAAATTGCTGCCGAACATGATTGACATGCGAAGAGCTCATACAATCTAAAATTTCATGAGTTTCTTTAATCAAATGCCCGTAACGACACTAATTCAACTTGTCTTTCCTCAAAGCTTGAACCATTTGGAAAACGTTCCCTTCAAAAATAATCTTATTAAACCCTAGTCCTTAAGTAAGGCTGAGGGCTCTCAATGCTGCCAAAGCTTCTGCAATGTCAGGAGTAATGATCAAGTCCTTAGGGACCGTCAGATATGTCAACACCTCACCCATACAATTCCTAATAAGAACCCTAATGCTCATTCTTCGATTATGTTTGTTCACAATTGCATCCCAATTTACTTTGACAACACCCTCCGGAGGAGCTTGCCACCTAAGAATAGGACAAGTCGCAACACCCACACAAAAAGCCAAACGAGAATTAGCACTATGGAACTCTTCTAAAAATTCAGAAGCAACACGAACCACATAGGAGAGAGAACAAACCGGATGAACAAATACCACAGCATTCCGTCGAAGCCAAATGCTTCGTGCAACCACCGTAAACAATGCCAACTCATCCATATCCAAAAACCGGTGTAGTTCAGCAACAATAAACATAAAGTCTTCATGCTCAATACTTCGTTTCTGAATCCTTCATCCATACAAGCTCCAGACATATTTGGCAGCCGAGCATCCCCACAATATATGACCCGTAATTTTTGATTCCCTTCACATAGAGGACAAAGAGAATTGTCAGTAATTCTCCATTTAAATATATTTGTTTTGGTTGACAATGCATTGTTGAAGGCCCGCCACATGAAAATCTTCACTTTGTTAGGAATATTCAACTTCCAAATGGTCTTCCAAATAGCACTATGCCGACTATTCCGTGAACACTCACCCTCAACATCAACTAGGCTTTTCTTATGTGTATAATATGCACTCCGAACAATAAACTCACCTTGTACAATTGGGCTCCATATCGGTCTATCACTGGAATGTATAGACCCAATAGGAAATTGACAAATAACCTCGAAAATTGCCCTACCAAAGAGGTTAGAGACCAGACCAACCTTCCACATTCTGACATCCCAGTCAATGAGATTTTCTATCAAGGCATCTTCCTCGAGACACCCTCTAGAAGTTGGGAGAGGTAGAGAATCAATATGAGGAATCCACTTATATTTCCAGATCCGGCACGCCCGCCATTTCCAACCTGCCATATTAGCCCTCTTGAAGGAGGTCCCTAGATGACCAAATACTCTACCACACATAGGGCGGATGGCGCCCCAACTAAGCTGTAAGGATAGTACCTCTTTGAAAATACTTAGCTTTTAAAATCTTGGCCGCAAGTGAGTCAAGGTTTTGAAGTATACCCCAACATTGTTTAGCTAATAATGTTTTATTAAAGCTCTTGAGATCCCAGAACTTCAAGCCACCTTGACTTTTAGCAATACCCATCTTCTCTCATCTCACCTAATGGATTTTGGAGTCCTTTGCATTGTTTCCCCACCCGTAACGTTTTGAATACTCACATCATGCCTCCATTTTTAGGGCATTTTCATCCAACTTGTCACAATAATTCAAATTTTATTTTGGCTATTTAAGCCTATGTTTGTTTTGGCGTAAAATGACTTTCATAAATTATTTTTCGTATTTTTTGATTTTTTTTTTTTTGGGGGGGGTATAAAATAATAGTCAACAAAAACCATTTTCAATTTGACTGAAAAACCTTCTTTAATTTCCGTAAAATGGTTTTTACTTTTTAAAACTGTAAACTATTTTTCGAGTTTAAGCTTCTTATTTTCAAATCGCTGGACTATAGCCAAAACAAAACCAAACCCCATCAGGACCTGACCAGGACATATTTGAGACTCGACAAAGACACCACTAGGACCCTATCAAGACTTGATTGTGACACTTCCAGGACCTGATTAGGACACCTTCGAGACTTGATCGAGATATCGTTGAGATCTCAAATGGACCTGGTCGCCAGTCGGGTCCCGGTGGGGTTCTGAACAGGTTCCAACGAGGGTTTGTCAGTGTTTTGACTATGGTCCGAGGATTTTATTAATAAAATTATATTAATATTTTTAAGTTGTGAATAAAAATTAATTTTTATAGGTTAATATGATTGATTGAAAATATATAAAATATTTGTGATTTTTCATACGCTCCAAACTTTGGAAAATGTTTTCAGCGAAAAATATTTTCCTGAAAAATGATTTTCCGACAGAAATCATTTTGCGCCAAAACAAATGGGGCATAAGATGTTAAAATTGGACCAAAATGAATTATATTTGTCTCAACAAAATGCTATAACATTTGGTGAGCTGCTTAGTGATCACATTTTGTGAAAAAAAAAAAAAATACATTAAAAATCTTTAATATTCTCTCTCCTTTCAAAGAAATAAAAAAGAAATTCTTGATTATTTAAATGAAATAGTAAAAATGAATACTNAAAGTGATAATATCATAAATAGAGTTAAAAGTTTGCCGAAACAAAACATGTTTTACCCTACTAGTTAAAGCTAATCTTGCCAGACCATGGGTCATACCATTAAATTGGTGCCGAACATGATTGACATGTCAACAGCTCATGCAGCCCAAAATTTTATGAGCTTCTTCAATCAAATGCCCATATCAATACCAATTCAACCCGTCTTTCCTCAAAGCTTGAACCATTTGGAGAACGTCTCCTTCAAAAATAATCTTATTAAACCCTAGTCCTTAAGTAAGGCTGAGGGCTCTCAATGCTGCCAAAACTTCTGCGATGTCAGGAGTAATGATGAAGTCCTTAGGCCGTCAGATATATCAACACCTCACCCATACAATTTCTAATAATAACCCTAATGCTCATTCTTCGATTATGTTTGTTCACAATTGCATCCTAATTTACTTTGACAACACCCTCCAGAGGAGCTTGCCACCTAAGAATAGGACAAGTTGCAACACCCACACAAAAAGCCAGACGAGAATTAGCACTATGGAACTCTTCTAAAAATTCAGAGGCAACACGAACCACATAGGAGAGAGAACAAACCAGACGAACAAATACCACAGCATTCTGTCGAAGCCAAATGCTTCGTGCAACCACCGCAAACAATGCCAGCTCATTCATATCCAAAAACCGGTGTAGTTCAGCAACAATAAACATAAAGTTTTCATGCTCAATACTTCGTTTCTGAATCTTTCATCCATACAAGCTCCAGACATATTTGGCAGCCGAGCATCCCCACAATATATGACCCGTAATTTCTGATTCCCTTCACATAGAGGACAAAGAGAATTGTCAGTAATTCTCCATTTAAATATATTTGCTTTGGTTAACAATGCATTGTTGAAGGCCCGCCACATGAAAATCTTCGCTTTGTTAGGAATATTCAACTTCCAAATGGTCTTCCAAATAGCACTATGCCGACTATTCCGTGAACACTCACCCTCGACATCAACTAGGCTTTTCTTATGCGTATAATATGCACTCCGGACAGTAAACTCACCTTGTACAATTGGGCTCCATATCGGTCTATCACTGGAATGTATAGACCCAATAGGAAATTGACAAATAACCTTGAAAATTGTCCTACCAAAGAGGTTAGAGACTAGACCAACCTTCCACATTCTGACATTCCAGTCAATGAGATTTTCTGTCAAGGCATCTTCCCCGAGACGCCGCCTAGAAGACCCAATATGTATTTTAAATATATATCAATTTATTCGACTAAATTAAAGATAATTTTTCTGCCCTAATTTTTTTTAAAAAAACTTTGTCCTTTCTTCTAAGATCACTACATGCACAGATGTTGGCAAGCAGTCAGACTCGTTCAATTTTTTCTCAAATAAAGCTGCTAGGGTATGTTAATTTGTTAGTTAATTTTGGTGAGAGTTTTTGTTTTGTTTTTTTTTGTTTTTAATTCTGATGTGACATATAGAGAAGACTATTTTTTAGTGTGGTCCATGTTTGAAAAAATTAAAAAAAAAAAAAAAAAAATGTAAAGTAGCCGCACTTTCACATCTCCTTTAATAAGTTGACTATTACTTTATAAAAGTTAGATACTTGTTTTTTCAAATATTCTTATAATAATCTAATATATTTAAATTATTATTAATGTATTTTATCTAGACAACAAAAAAAAAAAAACAAAACTTTTAACAAACATAAGATATCTTAAGATATTTTCCCATAGCAAATTTAATAAAGGTAACAAAAAGAGATATAATAACATTGAAAACAAATGAAAAATGCTACAAATTATTATGCTGTCTATTTACTTTACAATTCCGTACAATTTTTTTACAAATCAATCATTAAACTTTTAAAAGAGATTGATGGACTAAAGATAAACAAACAGAATAATATATAACATATCTCGAATTCGACCATTATGGATGTCGGGGGAGTTGGAAAGTAAAAATTGTTCTACTTTTGAGCTGGTGACCTTTTTTTTTATTTTTTTTTGAGAGAGCCTGAATGGTTATAATAGCTGGAATCAATTAATTTAGATGGGCGTGTGAATTAGGAAAGTCCCACTACAACTTTTTAGGGTTCATAATAAGCAAGAATCCTTTTTGCTTTGCATAAACAACATAAAGCTAGTGATTAATTCGGACGTATCCTCTTTATTTAAATTATCTTTTTTTTTATCTAGATGTGAAAACATTCCTAAAAGAGAACTCGGTTCGAAATTCTCTCTAGCTAGCTAGGTGCACGTTCTTGAGCGTCGACGCTCTTGATTAATTAATTTCCTTATCTTTGATCTATTATATATGTCATGATGACGAAAGGAAGATTGTGACATGCCCTTCAAATTCTAGCCTTGAAGTTGCAAATTATCGTCTGAATGCACCGGTAGCATACCCTCTACAATCTTTTTTTTTTAAAAAAAAATTAGAAAAAAAAAATTGTATTTTACTTCCCTATAAAAAAAAACTTTATAATAAATTTTTTATATCAATTAAATACTTTTTCATTACTTTTTTTTTTACTTTTTCCTTTATGTTATTGTATTTTTTATTGAGTAGCGTGTATTTTAAGATTATAATAATTCATTGGATAGTTATAATACTACAATGCATTGAAAAGTATTGTAGCTACTTATTGGTTTTTCACTTTTGTCTCATTATGCTAATGTGGTAAGAATATGTAGTAGCTTTTAGATTGGCCATTTTTTTTTTTTTTTTTTAAAAAAAAGTATGTAAAAATTATATTATGTAAGAGAGTCATGATTCCCATCAGCCTGGAGCCCAAGGCTAGATGGGATTACAAAAAAAAAAAAAATTTAATAGTAAGATTTATCAAAATACTGTTCATCAGCCTTGGCTGAATGAACAATCATTCAGTCCTGATGAATATAATTACCGTATGTAAGAACAAAGGCCACATGTTTGATTAATTTTATTAAAATATATATGAGAATTATATGTTTAAGAGACTGAAGTAAAAGAATTTATTCCAACCTAATATGAATAAATTCTTAAATATACTTTTTTAGCTTATTACTAACGAAGAAAGTTTGAATTAAGAGATCATCCTCCATGCGTACTGAAAATGAATGAATACGACTATTAGAAGGACGTATGACGATGGTGATGACGATGAGAATGAGAAGCAGGTCAACTAAATGCTTTCACGCTTACTATTTTTTTTTTTTTTTATTCTGCTTTCACGCTTACTTAACATCAACGTAACGTTTATACAAAAATAAAAAATAATAATAATAAAAAAATAAAAATCAACAAAACGTTACTCATGTCACGTCACATCCCGTTCGATTTCGATGGGACATTAGAACTTTTACATTTGTGTGCCAGTTATGCTGCTCCCGCTGGTCGAAACGTGGGCTGGCGTCCGCGGTAATAACAGAGTCGGACTGTTTTGATTATTTATTTATTTATTTTTTTTTTTAAATGGGTATCTTAATAAGGTTTTTTAAAAAAAAATAACCATTTTATTTTTTACAAAATATATCTTATAGTTTAACATTGGTTTCAAATTAAGTTTTGAAATTTTGGTTGTATCAATACCTACTTAATATTTCAAAATCAAAATAACACCTAAGATTCACAAGGAAATATTTGTAATGTATAGATGGGTCTCAAGAATAGCATATATGTATTCTTATTATTTTAGTTAAAGAAATGTTAAAAATTATATTTGTATTCTACAATGTTGACATGACCGTTTTAATTAATTATTGAATAAATTTTTATTAAAAATAAAAAATAAAAAATTTAAGGACTGGTTATGACGGCTACATTAGCATTATGAAATATTTGTGAGATAAAAATGTGATATATAGAATTATGTTTTTTTAATAACGTGGAACCCCTCTAAGATAAAGCCAATTCATGTACCAATTACTGTTGGGAAACTCTAAACTTGTGCAAAAGTGCTTTCTTCAAACAAATCGGATAAGACTTCAGCTTCGTTGGCAAGTATGGCCCCAAATAATTGTTTACATCTAACGAAATTCAAACTTTAAACCTGATAAAAATGTTACCAAAATTAAGGCCACATTTAGAATACATAATGACTATTCCATTAATAATATATATATATATTTATTTATTTAAATATAGAAGGTGATGGAATGAAATAGTCATTTTCATTTTTTATGAGATAATGCATATTTTTTAAATTGAAGAATAGTTAGTAATCTCAATTGACATTACCTCATGGGTAATGAAAATGACTCTTCTAAATATTAAAGTCTTATTATATATTCTAATACCAATACTTATTTTTATCTTAATTTTTTTTAATTTTTTAATTTAAAAATTATTTTTTTTAATGTAATAATCATATCACATACCAAACGTATCATACAATTCTTAGGACTTGAGCCAAGATCTCTTGTCGTTAACATAGACTTGCAAAAGGATTTAAGCTTTTAAAACTAAAGATGGGTATTTATTATACAATTTAAAATTCAAGACTAATTCGAAATTAGCCTTAAGTTATGGAGTAAATATTGTATTTTAAGATGTAATTATCACTAACATTAATTAAACAAAACCCAGACCTGTTATTAAGCATTTTCTCTTAAAACGATGGGCTGGACTTGGTCTTCAAGTAGACGGTCTAAACGCGTGCCACGTCAAGTCAAAATAGTCAAAAGGGCAAGGGGCTCTTATCTCCGCGTGTCAGCCCAAGCGCTTCGGTAGTGTCACGTCGCCGACTTCAACATACAGCGACGGCTCAGCCAAGGGTATTATTACTGGGCTATGTCATGTGCGAGTCACGTGACGTGATCGCATCCATCCAACACGGTCAGCCAAGGCTCTTTCCCAGTGAGCTGCAGGACCCACGCCATCCATCTATCGCGGCGCGTGAGAACAATAATGTTTTATATAAATTGATTAAAAACTCCTCCACGAAAAAATGTTTATGGTTTCCAGGCTTCCAGCTAAGCAAAAGTGTCTTGCGTAATGCAATGCGTGATCTAATTTTCTACTGTTTAAGAGTAATTTATAGGGTTTAAAAAATACATTGATTGTATGTTATATGAAATTGAACTATATAAATGATGATGTGAATTTATTGGATCGTGACATCATGGGGGTTGGAGTCGTGTTAGGCGTCTGTTTTAGATAAAAAAAATTAAAAATTAAAAAAATTATATTTTTTCATTAAAAAACAGGTTTAAATTTATTAAATTCTCATTTTATTTTTGTTTAAAATTATGAAATAGGTATGAAATAAACCTGAACCTGTTTTTTTGTTAAAAAAATATTTTTTTAACAAAAAATATGTTCAAACTTATTTTATTCCTATTTTATAACTTATAAAAAAAATAAAACAAGGATCGAATAAATTTAGCCATATTTTTTAATAATTTGTTTTTTAATTTTTATTATTTTTTTTTTCAATACAAACGGAGGCGACGCCCAGCTCTACTGTGGGGGTTGATTGTTCACAATTACATAAAATCTGAAGAAATTTCTTAGCCACTATTCTCTTATCTATTAATTATTATGATCGTGGTCAAATATTTGAGTTCCGTAACTTCCAATTTTTCATCACGCAGCATTTAAAATATGACATGGAATTGAATAGAAAAAAAAAAAAAACACATGGAATTAAATATGTCATGGTCGAGTCAAAGTTGAACTCAAGTAATTTATGATTTTTTTTTTTAAATTATACTAAGAATGTACAAATAGGACGGTTATTAACCGCTTATAATCGAATAACCGAATAAACCGAAAAATTGAAAAACCGAAAATAACAGCAACTGGATAACCGGTTTTATATATATATATATATAAAACTCTCTGCAGCAGGAAGCAAGAAAGGAAAAAAAAAAAGAATATAAATTTGTCCCACATTAAATATTAATAATTTTTTTTTTCACTCCTTTATTTCAAAAATAAATTTTTGATGAAAAGTGATTAAAAATATATATATATTTTTTTGTAATTTATAACATTAAAACCGGTTACCGGTTAATAACTGGTTTAAAAACCGATTTATAACCGGTTATTAGCAACCGTAACCGGGGTCCGGTTGCTAAAACTTAAATAACCGGGTACCCCGGTTGCAGTTGTCGTTATTGCCCAATAACCGCAACCGGAACCGATTGTACACCCTAGATCATACAATGTATTTACCAACACAAAATAATAATAAAAAGGTTGTACACAAGTCAAATATTGACATTGCTATTTCTTATTTTAGTGTTGTCAATTTTTTATACGATTTATAAATTTGACATAAATTCAATACTAAATTAGTAAGTTATAATTGAGGAATCTGACTTGTTTAATTAAATAAATCGAATTAAGATTGATCTATATAATTTTATACTCATGTTTTGGTACGACTTAAATTCAAAACGTAATATTTAGAGTTGACAAAATTTTTGACATGACCAGTAAATTTGGTATGAACTCAATACAAAATTAACAGATTAAAGTTGAAAAATTTGACCTATTTTATTAAATAAGTTAAATTATAATTAATTTATATAATCTTATATTTATACTTTAATACGATTTAAATACGAATTAATTGCAACTACTAACTAGTACTGATACATGAAGCCCCCTGTTCCACACTCTCTCCGTACAACCGCGTGCTACGTACAGTCTACGACCCCCAGAAATCAATTGGAAAAAAAAAATAGAAAAAGCGAGGAATGTTCTCCTTAGGGCGAAGTAAAAAAGTGGTCGGCGGAGTCAGCCGTTAATCCTACGTGTAATGGCTCCGTCAACGCGCGCAGTACGTCAACGACCCCTCTTCCATCTCTCGCCGTTACCGTTACCGTTCGTTCGACACTACCGTCAACCCCTTCATTCTCTTCTATAAATAGCCTCCAATATCGACTTCTTGAGCTTTCGAAACTCTTCTTGGAACCCCGAAGCGAAACACGCAAACCAACAGAAAATTTCTTTGACCAAAGCACCTGCGAAGACCCAGACACGAAAATCACACTATTTTCTGGTGCAATACAAATTTAAGGTAATTTAGCATGTCTTATGTTTTGTGTTGTTGTTGTTGTTGTTTGATTTGTTTGTGAAGGGTTTATGTTGATTTGGGTTGTGTGGAGACCAATAATCTTAAGCTTAGGTTCAAGTCGGTGTGGGTTTTAAAAATAGTGAGGTAATTCTTGTTGATTCTTGTTAATTGTTTTTATACAATTTCTGGGCAAACAAATAGGGGGTGAGGGGTTTTTTTGGAGCAGTATTTTGGTTGAAAATTAAATGTTTTTTTTTTTTTTTTTTTAAGATGGGGGAAAACTCTTTGTGCGATACTCAGAATGGTTTTGATTGAGTAAGTTGCCTACAGAATGCATAGTATTTAATTTATTTATTTTCTGTAGAAATAATTGTTATCATCTATATATATATTATATATATTTATTTCGTTGTTATATTCCATTTCCTATCATGTAATTGTCAGTTCCTCTTGCTAACCCTGAATATCGAGTCTGTGTGTGTGTGTTTTAGGATGAATCTGAATTTAACTTGTTGGAAACACCACATAGTGAAGTTTGATATTAAATTCGTTTCTGAAATTGTAAGTTCAAAGAATCAATACTGTGAAGTTTGCTACCGATTTCACTGTAGGCGTTTTTGACAGAAATGATTAGCCATCTGAAAACTTGAAGCTTTACAGCAAAATTCTTTATGGGGTATTTATCGTGTTAATAAGAAAACATTTAGGCAAGAAAGTTGGTGATTTGGTGATGATTTCCTAGTTTGCCAGGGTATGAATATACACGAATATTTAAGTATAGGAGAGGACGACTGTGGTATGCATGAAATGACCCTCCCCAGCAAATTTCTTTGTTAGTATTGGACTTTTGTTTTGTTATGATTTCTTTGTTTCTTATACACGTAAGCTGGGACGTTCAATTGGTTGGCGCATCTCTTCTTTCTTTTACTTCTATACATGTCATGACACCCATGATTAAATATTCCGCTGAATAGTACATCTTTCAATGATAAATCTATTTCTTGCACCAATTATATGGCCTTAGATATGCCATTCAGCTTTGTTGTCTATCATTCTCTCTCTCCTCTGCTTGTTGGTATATGTAAGTTCTCTGAATTTTGTCATGGTGTCGAAGTTTGTGGACTGCTCGGCTTTGAATCAGAGCTTTAACTGCTGTGTTAGTTTTTTTTTTTCAACATAAAATATGAGGAAGGGCTTAGCTGTTTTTCTTTGTTTGGTGTTTCAGTTTTGAGAATCTTGAAGGTAAAAGAGGTTGGGTCCTAAGCTGAAGATTGTGACGTGCTGGTTTTTGTTCTTTGGAGAAGGGCCGAGGCTGATTTTTTTCTGATCTGCTGCTTCAGTATTAAGAATTGTTATTACATAAATCAGCTAATGCAAACCTCATAGCATGGGCTCGCGCCAGTTTTTTGAACTCGGAGTGACTGGTGCAAGCCTATCCTTCACATCTTCTTACCCCACTGTTCCATCAATACCTAATAGACTGCTTGAGTCCTTGAAATTTGATATAGGAAACTCACCTAATTCGCCATTCTTGACCCAATTTGATTCTGATACCCTCACTGCTTTAAGTGACAGCCAGGAGCAGCACAGCTCCACAGAGAATCTCTCAGCAGTCAGCCCTTCCTGTAACTCTTCAATTGAAACCAACAGTTATTTTCATCGTTTAAGTCCTCCTCTTGACTGTCGTCAAGACAGCCGGCAACTCTATACTGTTGGGTCTTCTTCCAGACAGGATGCAAATTGCAGACAGAACATGAAACACGTTTTACTGGAATTAGAGACTGTTTTAATGGGGCCTGATGATGATCAAGAAGTCACCAGACGGGAAATTAGCAGACCAGAGACACCAGGCCAAAGTTCTAGGTCATGGAGCCAGGAACCTCAAGGGGGACATGTATCTCAGCCTCAGCCACCATTTGTTCCTAGGCATAGGCCATCCGACGAAGTTGTTCATATAGACAAGCGTCACAAAACGATGGAGGAAGCGTCTTTACAGGGTTTCCCCCCAGGGAGTCTAAAGCAATTGCTGATTGCATGTGCTAAAGCTCTCTCCGATAACAGCATGCATGTTTTTGATAGGTTGATTGAAAAGGCTAGAGATGCTGTGTCTATCACAGGAGAACCAATCCAGCGTCTTGGTGCTTACATGGTAGAAGGGCTGGTAGCAAGAAAGGAGGCATCAGGCGCCAGCATTTACCGAGCCCTCAAGTGTAGAGAACCTGAAAGCAAAGACTTGCTTTCGTACATGCGTATCCTGTATGAAATCTGCCCCTACTTAAAATTTGGTTACATGGCAGCCAATGGGGCCATTGCTGATGCATGCAAAAACGAGGACCGCATCCACATCATTGACTTTCAGATTGCTCAGGGATCCCAGTGGGTGACTCTCCTCCAAGCACTTGCAGCACGACCGAGAGGGCCTCCCCATGTGCGGATTACAGGGATTGATGACCCTGTTTCCAAATATGCCCGTGGAAATGGGTTGGAGGCGGTAGAGACACGGTTGAGAGCAATTTCTGAGAAATTTAACATCCCAGTTGAGTTTCATGGAGTGCCAGTTTATGGTCCAGATGTTACACGGAATATGCTTAATGTCAGGCCCGGGGAGGCTCTGGCTGTAAACTTTCCTCTGCAGCTCCACCACACCCCAGACGAGAGTGTTGACGTGAGCAATCCGAGGGATGGGCTTCTGAGAATGGTGAAGTCACTTTCTCCCAAGGTGGTCACTTTGGTGGAGCAAGAATCAAACACAAACACAACCCCTTTCTTCCATAGGTTTGTAGAAACTCTGGACTGCTACTTGGCAATGTTTGAGTCTATTGATGTCACCCTGCCAAGAAACAACAAGGACCGGATAAATGTGGAGCAGCATTGTTTGGCCAGGGATATCGTGAATGTCATTGCTTGCGAGGGGAAGGAGAGGGTGGAGCGCCACGAACTCTTCGGCAAATGGAAGTCTAGATTGACGATGGCGGGGTTCCGCCAATATCCGTTGAGCTCTTACGTCAACGGTGTGATAAAGAGCCTGCTGAGGTGTTATTCAGAACATTATATGCTAGTGGAGAAGGATGGAGCTATGCTGTTGGGGTGGAAGGACAGGAACCTGATATCGGCTTCTGCCTGGCAATGATAAATAGAGGTAGTCACAGAAATAAACACTTTCGTACTTGTTATAGGCTCGTAACATCAGCCAATGGATACATTGAATAATCTTGTGTATCATTGCCCGGCGATCCAATGGCTGACATTCCTTATGATCTAATGTTCACAGACGGCGTACCAGTGATAGTGTGATACCACTGTGGCCATCGCCGCTTTTACTTTTTATAGATATTTCACACCAGTGTTAATGTTGTATACATATTTTGCTGTATTCGGAAGTAAAGAACAAATTTCTATCACATTCTTTAGTATTAATAAAAATAAGAATCGTTTAACTCGATCAATAAAGTTAAATTCGGCCCAAAATTAACACAGCTCACAAGCCCAATCCAACCTATGTTTCAACTTTCAGCCAGCCAACACCGACAGCTTGTATGCCCGCTTGCTAACAAAAACAGCCCAAGTTCGATTACAATCACCATAAAATGGCGTGTAGATGGGTAATTAGCACTGGAATTTCTACTTAATTTAATATGAGCATGGTTTATATTAGCCCAATCTAAAATTATATAGTGTCATTAATCCTTATCATATAATTTGGTAGGTAGGATATAGCCCAGAAGGTTTTATTATTACTATTAGAGTAATGATACAAGTCATCCTACATGTCTACTTTGTGTCAACCAAAATTGATGTGATTTTTAAAATTACAATTAGATTAAAAGTCAATAATGATATATCATAAATTCAATAGTAATTTTAAAAGCCATATCACTTTTGGTTCACACAAGATAAGCGTAGAGTTAACTTGTATCATTATTCTCACTATTATTATTTTTATTCTGATTAGAAGGCCGCTTGGCAATTTTTATAAATTATAGTAAGATGAAGTCTAGTCGTCCAAATTATTTTTCACTTAGGTTGTAAAATCACATTATAATAGTATGGACATGCATTTGGCATGTAATTTAAGGGAAAAGAGAGGAGTGTAATTATGAAAAGGGTGAGGCTATTGGATTCGGATCCTCTTATATTTTTTAAAATCTTAGATTATCAGATTTTTAAATTTAAGCCCTCCATTACATCTAAGGATCAAGACAAATGTCAGCTTAGCTTATTTTCCTTCAGAATTATTCTCTCTCTCTCTCTCAACGATGAGTCTAAGCTTTTCTTTCCATTTTCATGAGTTTGGTCAGCTGGAAACTTACCTCTCAATTCCCTTCAGTGCTTGTAGTAATTTGCTCTTTCTTTAACCCTGTGAAAGTCTATGGCTTTGGTTCTGACTGATGAGACCCCTCGAGGAAGAATTTCCAATAAATAATAATAAAAAAAAACCTCGAGGAAGAAAGACAAGCAAGCTGTGTGATTTCGATGAAGAAGCTTCCTCTTTGTCACGCTTGTCTAGTTGTCTGACACTCGAAGACCAGTAGAATATAATGTCCATGGCCATGAAATGCCCCTGCAGTGTAATCTGATTTATCAACCTCTATTGCAGCCCAAGTTGAACGAGAGAGACGGAAGATATGGAAATGTGAAGAAAGAGAGAATAATTATTTGAGGAAACGTGAAGAGAGAGAGAATACGAGACTTATTTGAAAACATATTTACTGTCTCGATAACATAAAATAAGTTGGTATTTATTTTTACCCTCAAATATAATAAAAGGCTCAAATTTAAAAATTTGATAATCTCATATTTTTAAAAATATGAGAGAATTCGAATTTGAGGCAATTTGCTAGCCTAAATAGCTCTAGCGATAATGTCTAAATAATATTTAAGAAAATAGATGCACAAGCGAGCATTAGCTTCTCCACTTGTACAGCCATGTCGGGATAAAAAGTCTAATAATTTTAAGGTATTGGTTAGTTTATTTTGTAAATTTGACTATGTGCCAATTTCAACCAACTCAAATATGTTTATATATTAACAAAAATTAATTTAAGAATTAATTTGACATTAATGCATTAATATTGCGAAATAATTATATAAAATAAAAATATAATTTGTAACCTTACTTTAATCTTGAATTTAGTTGGTCGGCAATTCACTTTAATATGTAAAAACATGGGAAAATGATTGTGGTCTATATTTGTGATTGTACCGATCCAGGATATCTAGCTCATGGGTTCTCGATCTTATTATTATTTGTTATGTAGCTCTAAGCTCTTTAGTCTCAGGTTCAATTATTTTTTATCGTACTGACCGAGGACAAATAAAGTTTTAAGTGGTTCACAGCAATTTGAAATAAAGTTTATGGTGCATGAATTGCGTCAACCCAATAGTATATAAATGAGATGAGAATATAGTTGTTTAGAGATAAAAACAGGAGTTTGGTAGAATCGAAGAAAGAGAGGCCAGGGAACCAGCCCCTGAATTTTTCCTTTTTTTAATTTTTAATTTTTTTTTATTATGGGTATTTTCAATTCGTTGTAGTAGTTTGTGGGGAATGTGAAGATATTATCAATTGAGTCATAGTTCGAAGAGTAAGTAGACATTTTTTATTTTTTTTGGTAAAAAAGAATTATAGTCATTGGAGCGAAGCTATAAGCCAATATTGTAGTTTTCACCATGTTTTTCAGGTTTAGAAAGTCTGGGACGTACGCCTCAGCAATTTCTATAAATACCCTTTCTCTCAGACTAGCCCTTCAAAGCACTAATGGTGTCACATTAATGAAACCACATCTAGAATAAGGTGCCCACTTCAATTATTAGGATGAGTAATATAAAAGTGAAATAAGTTTCGAATTTTTTGTGAGAGAAAAGTGAAGAAATTTGTTTAGTAATGTAGAAAAAGAAGTTTAACTTTTTTTTTTTGTTTTTTTAAGAAAAGAGAAAAGAAAAAAAGAGTGGGTTGCAAAATAGGCATGTCTTTTCAAGTTTTAGCCGTACCTGCTCCATCCCTGAATACTAGCCAGAAACTAATCGTTGCTCAGCAAATTATCATCCTACCATTTGGGGTGACTATTTCCTCACATATGCTTCTCATAAGTTCTTGGTAATATTCATATCAGTTCATTGTCCGCTGCATGTTTACATGTGCATCCACAATTAAACTTGAGATTATTTTGTTAGTTTTCACATAATATATAATTTCTATTATTCAATTTGCTCGTACAGGAAATTGATGAGAAAATAAAACAAGAAGTTCAGGAATTGGAGGAAAAGGTGAGGAAGATGCTAATGGCTTCTGCAGGTGAAAAGTCTTCACAAAAACTGAACTTCATTTATGCAATTCAGCGCTTAGGTGTGTCTTACCATTTTGAAAATGAGATTCAAGAAATTTTGCAACAATTGCACAACACTTCATACAGATATGTTCACCAAGTTGAAGGACAAGAAAGGAAATTTCAAGGAATCACTTATCAATGATGAGCAAAAAATGTTAAGCTTGTATGAAGCCGCCCATCTTAGGTTGCATTGGGAAGAAATACTTGATGAAGCTCTTGTCTTCACTGCCACACATCTTGAGGCGGTAGCCTCCCACTTAAGCCCTCCTCTTGCAGCACAAGTAAGCCCTGCCTTAAAGCAGCCTATCCGCAAAGGACTGCCAAGGTTAGAGGCAAAGGCATTATATCCATGACCTCCCTTATTGATGACATGACTTACCTTTTGGTACTTGATGTTAGCAACCGAATCCTTGGAATTATTATTACACAGAAATAACATAATACCTTATGTGACACAATGTCGTCCATGAGACAGCTAACTACTGCTGAAGCTCTTACCGTTTTAGGGTCTCTCATGAACAATCACTCCAAGGCATCTTTTGTAACAATGTCTCCCATCCCAACCAAGGATTTGGTTGCTAACATCGAGTACCTAGAGGTAACTAGTGATAATTAAGGATACAAATCCTTTATGATAAATGATGGTTTGGTTACTCTAAATTAAAAGATTTAGTTATTTTAATTTAAGGGATATGTTTGTATTTGAAATTATTCAAATTACATGTTAGGCTCTATTAAATTAGAGTATTTTACACAATCAAACAAACTTAAGGAAAGATGTATTCTGTAAGGCTTTAACATGCAGATGTATGCCATAGGAACGAACTACATAATTTTGTGTCTTCCATCTCTTTTGCTTATTATGAAATTCTAGATAGTATCATAGCCCTAATGTACAACCCATCCCACCTCCACCTACTGTTCAACACCCCCTGAATTTCTAACCTCATCCAAATCGTCAAAGTGAGTGTGTGACCCACTCTAGACGAATCTCTTTGTTTAAGTGACAGTTATGGGTTATCTGTTGGATTAATGTACACATCCTGCATATTTGTGGGAGAAAAAGCCAACTCATCAGATAGTACCACAAGCATATTTCTTTCTCCAATCTTTCTTTTCTCACTTATCATGTACAACTTCATTCATTCAGAAAAGAGTTTAATTTTGTTATTTCACATCATAAATTAGACAGTTTTGTTAAAGGGTGCTGATCAAGCCCACAACAACTCCTGATTTCCTCCTTCATGTTTCATGCTTGCTCTAGATTTCAATCCTTGGTTTATGGGATGTGCTCCCCTTCACATGTCTATATATTGTTCACTATTGTAAACGAAGAATGCAATTTCAATCAAGACAAAATGTAGTCTTTACTTTTATCTTGTTGTTCTCCATCTTCTTCTTTCTTTCCAAACCTCCATCTTTCTTCTCTTTTATTTTACAAGTTTAAATGTCAAAAGAGGACATATAAGTTTTAGGTTTTTCTCATTTTCAGAGCCAGATTTGGTTTTGCAGTGCTTATTTGAATTTCAACAAGACAACATTTTTTTTCTTCTAAATAATACATGGGAAAGGGAAAATTAAGGCGGAGGATCTTAATTTTCCCTTATGATGCAACATTTTGTTAAGTTTTGATACCATATAAAGACCCAGGGAGATAAAGAGAAATGGTGAAGATGATAAAATGATGGTGTTGGAAGTATGCAGATAAACAAAATAATAATACAATGCAAAAATTTAAAAACTTACTTGAAAAAACAATGACTGATAAACCTCAGAATCTGATTTGCATTCAAATATTTAAAAGTATTATAATGCTTTTTCTGATACAAGGAAAGGAAATGAGAATTGATTTCTGATACAAGATACTAATATTTTATAGCTCTAAGAGGTTTTAAAGGCTTTGCTCTTTTTTCTACGAAAGGTTCTACCTGATACATGAACTGAATACAACTTATATAGAAAAAGTGCTGTGAATAATGCCTGATAAATAACATTACGGGAATAGTATTATTTCATGTGAGTGGATTCTTTTGTTGTGATGTCTTGGACATTATGATGACTTGAGTGGACATTGTGATGTCTTGGACATTATGATAACTTCATGACTTCATGCATGGATGCTTGAATTATTTGAATGTCTGATGCTTTTGTAGTGAAAGTGGAAGCTGCCATGCCAAATAATGCTCTGAAATTTTTGGACCGATTCTTCTGACTAATTCCTTATGTCTAATACTGGCTAATTTCTTTTGTCTGGTTTGATACTGTAGATGAGTTGGAACTGACTGATTTCCTTCTGACTGATTCCTGCTGTCGGATACTGACTGATTCCTGATTCCTCTTGTCTGATACTTCAAAAAGTATTATGTCTTCTTCTATAATTATCCTTCCATGGCATTATTGATATTCTGAATTGTTTCATCATCAAGAGAGTCCCAAAAATTTATAGGAAAAGTACCTTTTTCCCCTAGATGTATTCACCCATTTGGCACTTTAGCCCCTAATTTTTAAAAGTGACATTCGACCCCCCTAATCTTGACGACGTTTGCAAGCTAAACCCTCCGTCCACCTTTTCTGTTATTTTTGACGGAACCTAGCCACGTGCAACGCACGTGACTTCTTTTTATACCGAAAAGTTCCAGAATGCCCTTGGGGGCTAAAGTGCCACAAAAAAAAAGTAAAAAAAAATCAAAAAATCAAAAATATAATATATCTTTAAAAAAATTAATTTTTAAATTTTATTCATAAGTCATAAATAATTTTTAAAATTTAAATTAATTTTAAAAATTAATTTTTTTTTAAAAAAAAAAAAGAAGAAAGGGTGGTACCACCTTCTTCTTTAAAAAAAAAATTTAATTTTAAATTTATATACTTAAATATTAAAAACTTAAAAAAAAAAAAAAAAATTGACAGTGGGGTGGCCGGCCAGCCACCCAACTGTCATTGTTTTTTTTCTTTTTTAAGTTTAGGATTTTTAAGTTTTTAAGTTTTATTATTTTTATTATTTTTTTGTATTATTATATTATATATTTTTATATTTTTTGATTTTTTGATTTTTGTTTTTTTTTTTTACTTTTTTTTTGTGGCACTTTAGCCCCCAAGGGCATTCTTTGTACATTTTGGTATAAAAGAGTCACGTGCGTTGCACGTGGCTAGGGTTCCGTAAAAAATTAACAGAAAAGGTGACAGAGGGTTTAGCTTGCAAACGTCGTCAAGATTAGGGGGGGTCGAATGCCATTTTTTAACATGGGGGCTAAAGTGCGAATGGTGGATACATCAGGGGGGTAAAAGGTATTTTCCCCCAAATTTCTATCTGATTCTTCATTTTCAACCATTTTTTTCTTCTTTTGATGTTTTCAGCATGGAATAATATCCTAATGTCTGCTGACTCATATCCACATATATGCTAGTTGCCCAATCATTCTTAGATTTTGTGAAGATTTTCATGTGTCTAGTTTCTCCAACTAATTTCCATTCCACATTACTTATTCTTGCCTTTTCAAATTTAAAAATTCTTGCAACTCTGTACCGGTATAAATATTCTTCAATAAATAGATATATAATTCTTTTGCCTTGATCTAATATCCTGCCTTCTCTATGTGCCTCTAATAGCTTAATACTGGAAATGAATATATGAGAATAACATGGGACAAATTCGATTTTGTTGTTCCATTTAGGTGGAATCGAACCAATGTAGATAATTAAAGACTTATTCCTTTTTGCTGCTAAATAAAGCTCATGCTCTGCTACTTCTTTTAATTTTTCTGGGAAGTCTTCTAGCTGATTTGCTGCTGTGATGGTTATTGAGTGGATCATCCCAAAGTTTAATAAAAATTCTGTTGTGATGGGAAACCGACATCCGGGTACCTTGAATCCTTTAAATATTTTTGCATTAATATTGGCTTTGGCTACTTTATAAACCATCTACTTTATAAATCATCCACTTAAAATAGTTGTTATCATACCCTTGCAATTGCAAAACCTTTTATAAAGTAGCCAAAGCCAATATTAATGCAAAAAGGAAATTGAAAAAGGAAATTGAATGATAAGATGGTGGGAAGATGAGCTCAAGAATGAGCCCAAATAGCCTCAAATTATATATGTACACAAGCACAGCAAAAGTCCTCACACGTTAATTAAACCAAGAGGAGATGAAGATAAAGTCAGCGATAAGAAGTAGGAGTTAGTTTAGATGTTGAATAACTGGTGTTAGACTCACTGCAATATCATGAATGAAAACATGGTATTTTTTTTTTTTTTATCTAAATTTACTCCGTATGCAAATTGTTAGAGTGCTATTTTCGCAAAATGATGAGCTACCATATTTGCTTATCTTTTAATATGCCTCATGCTATGCACTACTGTCTTTGAATCGTCAATCAAATTTTCTTACCGGCTTAAAAAATGACCTTCCTCCATAGCGCATGAATTATTTTCAATGCATCATCTTCCAATATAGTATCATGCATTTCCAAATGTATGCAAAATTCTACAGTTAAATCAACTATATACAGTTTGGACGCGCACATGGTGGGCAGAGACCTTTCCATCATGATTTTTAACAATTACGACGACATAATAATATGAAAAATACTTTCTAACATTCTGTCGAGTCATCTTTTAATATTTTTACTTTTTTGCCTATGTGACAAGCCCACGTACACATGAATTGTCTTTTCAACTCCACACTTTACACCGGACCAAGCTGTGAGCCTGTCACCTTTCATCTCTCTCTNAAAGAAGTAGCAGAGCATGAGCTTTATTAAGCAGCAAAAAGTAAGAAGTCTTTAATTATCTACATTGGTTTGATTCCACTTGAATGGAACAGCAAAATCGAATTTGTCCAATGTTATTCTCATATATTCATTTTCAGTATTAAGCTATTAGAGGCACACAAAGAAGGCAAGATATTAGATCAAGGCAAAAGAATTATGTATCCGTTTATTGAAGAATATTTATACCGGTACAGAGCTGCAAGAATTTTTGAATTTGAAAAGGCAAGAATAAGTAATGTGGAATGGAAATTAGTTGGAGAAACTAGATACATGAAAATCTTCACAAAATCTAAGAATGATTGGACAACTAGCATATATGTGGATATGAGTCAGCAGACATTAGGATATTATTCCATGCTGAAAACATCAAAAGAAGAAAAAATGGTTGAAAATGAAGAATCAGATAGAAATTTTTGGGACTCTCTTGATGATAAAACAATTCAGAATATCAATAATGCCATGGAAGGATAATTATAAAAAAAAAAAAACATAATACTTTTTGAAGTATCAGACAAGAGGAATCAAGAATCAGTCAGTTCCAACTCATCTACAATATCAGACAAGATAAACCAGACAAAAGAAATTAGCCAGTATCAGACATAAGGAATTAGTCAGAAAAATCAATCTAAAAATCTCAGAGCATTATTTGGCATGGCAGCTTCCACTTTCGCTACAAAAACATCATACATTCAAATAATTCAAGCATCCATGCATGAAGTCATGATGTTATCATAATGTCCAAGACATTACAATGTCCACTCAAGTCATCATAATGTCCAAGACATCACAACAAAAGAATCCACTCACATGAAAGAATATTATTCCCGTAATAATATTTATCAGGCACTATTCACAACATGATGTAATCCAAGAATACTAGAATAAACCGTGTTCAATAAGGAATTATTGTCCCAGTAGTAATAGTAGTCTAAGTGGCCTATTTCAATTTCTTGTGCTTGTTACTAGTTGGTTCTCATCACAACACTTTTTCTATATAAGTTGTATTCAGTTCATGTATCAGGCAGAACCTTTCATAGAAAAAAGAGCAAAACCTTTAGAACCTCTTAGAGCTGTAAAATATTAGTCTCTTGTATCAGAAATCAATTCCCATTTCCTTTCCTTGTATCAGAAAAAGCATTGTAATACTTTTAAATATTTGAATGCAAATCAGATTCTGATCGAGGTTTATCAGTCATTGCTTTCTTAAGTAAGTTTTTAAATTTTTGCATTGTATTATTATTCTGTTTATCTGCATACTTTCAACACCATCATTTTATTATCTTCACCATTTTTCTTTATCTCTCTGGGTCTTTAATTATATGGTATCATATATATATATATATATATATATATTATATATAGATATATATATATATATATATATAAAACTATCCAATTTTTCGAAGAACTTGGACTACTAAAATTTTTTGAAGTAAAATTGGCATCACTATTTCTTAACAATAATAGAGGCGGAACCTTTTTTAGTATGATGGTAATGTTAATAAAAGTGGAATCATCTTATCTTCCTTGTTGCTTAAAAGAGGCAATAGCTCAATAACCTTTGAGAATTTGAAGATTGGTGAGAGCGGCATATGGAATGCTGAATTTCATATGTGGTAACTGTTCCTCCACCATACCTTTTGTTGCCGTATCAAAAAAGTGAAATTCAATCAGCAATCGTTGAGGAGCTTATACAAAAAGAAAAAAAAAAAGCTTTAAAATCTGAATAGTTGATGATGATAATGCAAAAAATAAAATAAAAAGGGAAATTCTTGAAAAAATGTTAATCGGTGCCTGTCTGTAATTTTTTTTTTCTTCCGGTCACTGCACCTCGTAATTGATAAGGGCATTGTTAAAATATTCATTAAATGATTAAATTTATCTTTTTTTATTAGCTTAAGCTTTTAAGACAAGTGGTAATTTAACATAGTATCAGAGTCAAAGGTCTTGAATTCAAACCTTGTTTCCATCAATTCACCCAATTTTAATTAATTTACCTATTCCTACACCAGGATAGACAACAGTTGAAATGCTATGGCTCATTTCTCACACCATCTTTTGCCTATTTTTTCATGTTCTTTTTTGAAAAAAAAAAAAAAGTTTGAATGGCAAGATGGTGGAGAGATGGCCTAAGAATGAGCCCAAGCATTCTCGAATTATATATCTACACAGGCACATGCAGCAAAAGTCCTCACACGTTAATTAAACCAATAGGAGATGAAGATAAAGTCGGCGACGAGAAGTAGGGGTTAGTTTAGATGTTGAATAACTGTTGTTAGATTCACTGCATATTTAATTCTAGAAAACTAACATAAATACATTACCTTAATGCCCAAATTTCTGTGCTAAAACCGACAATCAGCAGCTCCTCCAGCCATATATTGTAACACTCTAAAATTGCAATATCATGAATGAAAACATGGTATTTTTTTCATCTAAATATACTCCGTATGCAATTTGTTAGAGTACCGTTTTCGCCAAATGATAAGATATCATATTTACTTCGCTTTTGACGTGCCTCACATTCCATAATTGAAAGCTATATATGCATGATAGTGCGCTCTATCATCTTCGAATCGTCAATCAAATTTTGTTACCAACTTAAAAAATGACCTTCCTTCTGTTGTGCATGATAGTGCGCTCGATCTATCATCTTCGAATCCTCTAATATAATATCATGCATTCGCAAATGTCTGCCAAATTCGACAGTTGAATCAACTATATACAATTTGGATGTGCGCATAATGGGCAAATAGTTTTCCATCGTGATTTCTAACAATTACGCTGACATAATAATAATATGAAAACTGCTTTCTAGCATTTTTAAAAATCATTTTTTAAAATTTTGCCTATGTGACAAGGTCACGTACACATGAATTGTCTACCTCCACACCCACAAAGGGCGTTGGACATGATTGTACGTAAGATTTTTTCTGAATTTAAAAAGGTGTTGTACATAATTGTCGGTTTCAACTCCACACTTTACACCTTTCATCTCTCTCTCTCTCTCTCTCAATTACAACATCTCCTGTAAGTCTTCAAGAGTTACAGAGAGGATGCAAATTGTAGCCAGAACATAACCCACACTTTAATGGAGCCTGATGATGATGAAGAAGTCATCAGAAGGGAAATTAGCAGAACAGAGACACCGGGCCAGAGTTCTGGGCCATCCGGCGAAGTTGTTCATGTAGAGAATCTGAAGCAATTGCTGATCGCATGTGCAAAAGCTCTCTCCGAAAACAGCATGGACGTTTTTGATAAGTTGATTCATGAAAAGGCTAGAGATGCTGTGTCCATCGCAGGAGAACCAATCCAGCGTCTTGGTGCTTACATTTTAGAAGCGCTGGTAGCAAGAAAGGAGGAATCGGGCGCAACCATTTACCGAGCCCTCAAGTGTAGTGAGCCTGAAAGCAAAGACTTGCTTTCGTATATGCTCATCCTGTATGAAATCTCCCCCTACTTGAAATTTGGCTACATGGCAGCCAATGGGGCGATTGCTGATGCGTGCAAAAACGAGGACCGCATCCACATCATAGACTTTCAGATTGCTCAGGGATCCCAGTGGGTGACTCTTCTTGAAGCACTTGCAGCACGGCCGGGAGGGCCTCCCCATGTGCGGATTACAGGGATTGATGACTCTCTTTCCAAATATGCCCGTGGAGATGGGTTGGAGGCGGTGGGGAGACGGTTGGCAGAAATTTCTGAGAAATTTAATATACCAGTTGAGTTTAAGGGAGTGCCGGCAGTTTTTGCTGTAGATGTTGCACGGGATATGCTTGATGTTAGGCCTGGGGAGGCTCTGGCTGTAAACTTTCCTCTGCAGCTCCACCACACCCCAGACGAGAGTGTTGAAGTGAGCAATCCCAGGGATGGGCTTCTGAGAATGGTAAAGTCATTTTCTCCCAAGGTGGTTACTTTGGTGGAGCAAGAAGCAAACACAAACACAGCCCCTTTCTTCCATAGGTTTGTAGAAACTCTAGACTACTACTTGGCAATGTTTGAGTCGATTGATGACACCCTGCCAAGAAACAGCAAGGACCGGATAAATGTGGAGCAGCATTGTTTGGCCAGGGATATTGTGAATGTCATTGCTTGCGAGGGGAAGGAGAGGGTGGAGCGCCACGAACTCTTTGGCAAATGGAAGTCTAGATTGACAATGGCGGGGTTCCGCCAATATCCACTGAGCTCTTTTATCAACCGTGTGATAAATAGCCTGCTGAAGTGGTATTCAGAAAATTATATGATAGTGGAGAAGGATGGGGCTTTGCTGCTGGGCTGGAAGGGCAGGAACCTCATATCGGTTTCTGCCTGGCAATGATAAACACTTATGTATATTGACATTGCCACCTGCTGCAGAAGGTGATATGCTGTAACATCAGCCAATATTGAATAATCTTGTGTATTGTCATGGACTTGATATGGTTGAATGGGAACAAAATAGTGCATGATTCTTATAATCTGGATATTGGAATTCTACTCAAGCAGATTAATATGACTGTTAAAACTCATCTACAGTGGAAATTGTAGGAATCCTCCCCCTCCAGGGTATATCAAAGCAAATTTTGATGTTGCTTTAAGACCTTCTTTCTCTATTATTGCTGTTGTGATCGGCGATTCTTCTGGAAGGGTGATAGCAGCCTATACCTCCAAGTTAAATTTTAAAGTAGTTAATGAAGGAGAAGCTCTTTTAGCCATT